>PVKE010017302.1:0-30910 GCA_004027555.1 Craseonycteris thonglongyai
ATATATAACTTGATACTTATCTATTTCCTTCAACTATTCCTATCAAGAAAAGTTGTTATTTATGGTAAATTTATTTTCTAATAATAAATGAATAAATGGATGAAAGAATAAGATGAAAAAGAAGCTCAGTTTCAGATTTATTTGTTCCCTTGTCAGTGTGGAATAGTTGGAATCCTGCATCCTATAGGAACGAGCTAGTATTAACCCTTCTGTAAGTCCTTAGTCCTTGGCTGGGAGTTGCCTTTTGGAAGCAGGGTCTTGTTGTGAAGGTATTTGTGGATCTAGAAAGGAGGCAGCTAGGGTTCTCAGGCACCCATGTTCCTTGTAACATGTTTTCTTGAAAGAGCTGAGCAGCATGTTTTTATGTCAATGCATAGGGATTAACCTGGAAGGGATACAAAGAAACTTCTGAGTTGTTGGAAATGTTCTGTATTTTGATTGTACTGGTGGTTACAAGCCATTGTAAGATTTTCAAAGTTCATCAAAATGTACACTTAGAGTAAGATGTACTTTTATGCAAATTATATTTAGTTTGTTATTTTTTTAAGGAGACATTGGTTATTATCTTAATTTTAATTTACGCAGCGAGTACTTACATAGCACGTTATATTAAGTTCTTTGTTCATCAGCATTTAAAAAAATAACATCTTTTTGTTTTAATTTTCTTCTTTATGAAATGTACCGGTATATTTTAGTGATTTTTTAAAAATAAAGTCCTATAAGGAAAAACATTATAAATTGAGTCTGAACCTTTAATCCTTCTATTCTTGAATGGCTGGTAAATTGTGACTCAAACTCTAGATTGACAGTTATTTTGAATTTATTATTTTGAATGCATTATTCTACTGTTCTCTGTCATCTATTGTTACAAATAAGACATGTCAGTCTGTCAGTTGCCTTAGAGCAGTCTCTACGTATTTTTTTGTTTGGTTTTGTTTTTAATGTTCTGCAATCGGAGTCTGATGAGTCTCAGTGTGAAATTGTTTTTGTTTTTGCAGCTTGAAACTTGACGTGATCTTTTAATTTGAGGACTCATATCTTTCCTCTATTCTGAAAAATGTTCTGATTTTATTTCTATGAATATTTTCTCCTCCCCATTCTGCTTATTATATTTCTGAAACTCCTAACAGCCAGTGCTCTTAATTGCAAGCAAAACAGATAAACTGCCTGATTTAAGGAGAAAACAACTCACAGGGGAGGTAGAAGAATGGGAATAGAATGAGCAGAACTAGAGGAAAGCAAAACAATCAGCAACTTAGACAAAAACATGGTGCAAAGGAGGCCTGAAAGAAAAACCTACTGCTGCTATGAACATCAGACTTGATAGCTTGCAGCAGCAAACCACTAATGCAGGACACTGGATAACGACTTTGCAGCCACCTCCACTGGGTTTTATAGACTTGATCTTGTGCTCATCTGAAAAGACTCTCCACTGTTCCTTCTCAACTGAAACATAGTACCCCATATTGTCCAACGGGAGTGCGTTTTTCCTAGTCCAAAATGTATATCCGTGCTATCACTCCAAGAAAGATTAAAGTACCGTAGGCATCTGTCCTTTTCAGTGTGTATAGTGACACCTGGACTCTATTTCCCACCAATCCCAATAATGTGGGACTTTTCTTCCTAGAAAGTAGTATCAGACCTTCAGCTTCCTGAGTACTAAAAATCACTACTATTTAACACTTTGGATATTTTTCTTCCAAAAATATTTCCAAACATAATATGCAACCCCATAATACAAACAAAAATGCGCACTCTCTACTCAACTCTAACGTTTTTAGCTATTTCTCATCTGAATCTTCATTCTCTCCCATGTCACTTTACGATTGATTGCACCTCATTATGCTGTAATCTATGAGCTAAAATGTAAACTTAAGTATCACTTAAACTGCACAAATTAGTGAATAGAGTATTTTAATATACATGTAAAATTTTTGAAAATATAGTTAAAATTGCTAATATGCTATAAATAAAAATATATGGGCATCTATATCACTGTCCTTACTACTCCTATTCTCCAGGTAACAGTTAATATTCAAGAGCTCAATTCACTTTATTTCTCAATAATTTTAATTCATGGTTTATGTTACCTCAATATTACTCTCATATTAATTCTTACCAATTTTAATATAAACCTAGATGATAAGTCTAATGCCTTGACTTCCCAGTTTTTTGGAAATACTCTTGTCAAACGATCTTGACCTCTAATCTCTCTAATATTCATTTGCCTTTAATCCCCTGACAATGCTCTAGACCAGTGGTCTCCAAACTTTTTGGCACCAGGGACTGGTTTTATGGAAGACAACTTTTTTCATGGACTGTGGTGGAGGTGGGAGGACATTTTCAAGATGATTCAAGCCCATTACATTTATTGTGCACTTTATTACTATTATGATTATGTTGCAATATATAAAAAAATAATTATATAACTTACCATAATGCAGAATCAGTGGGGGCCCAGAGCTTTTTTCCCCACAACTAGTTGGTCTCATCTGAGACATGGAGGCAGTGTGGGAAAGAGGTGAATATTAAAGTGGTAAATAAGATAACAGGCGGGCCACCCATAGACTGAAATAAGTGTCAGATTCTGACTAAAGCCTGCCACCAGATGCAGCTTAATGTTCACTTGCCACTCACTGGTAGGGTTTTGATATGAGCCTGAAGGCAAATGATTATTTATGGTCTCTGTGCCATCAAACCTCTCTGCTAATGTTAGTCTGTATTTGCAGCAGCTCTCTAGCACTATAATAGCATCACCACCTCAGCTCCACTTCATATCATCAGGCATTAGATTCTCATAAGGAGCGTGCAACTGCAACTCAGATCCCTTGCATACAAAGCTTGCAATAGGGTTTGTGCATCTAGGAGAATCTAATGGTGCCAATAATCTGACGGGAGGCAGGGCTCAGCAGTAATGTGAGTGATGGGGAGTGGCTGTATCTACAGATGAAGCTCCATTCTCTCTCTCCCAAGGCTCAACTGCTGCTGTGAGGCCTGGTTCCTAACAGGCCACAGACCCTGGTACCTGTCCATGGTTCAGGGATTGGGGACTCCTACTCTAGACCTTGTCTGTTACCAATATCCGTAAGCATTTCACAATCTTAGTTATATTAATTCTCCTCCGTGGACACTATTATCTCCTAGGTCACTTTTGCTTGGAGCATACTTATCTCTACTACTTCTCTACACATACATGGAGCTACCAACAATATTCCAGGTAGCAATATTTTGGGTTACTTTACTCAGAGTAAAGACGAATAGTAAAGTCCCTGACAATATATGATGTATGTACACGTATTCTCGTTGTTTTCGATATCCTCTAGGCAAATTTAGACTCTAAAGCCCTAGCCCTAAGTGTACAAATTAATACAATATAATCTTTGAATGTTTAAAATAATCAATATTTTGGGAAGTACTTGTTATACCGCATAACCTAGGCTATTTTGACTGAAAAATAACTTGTTTCCTAGAGTGTAATATAATGTAACAAAATGTTAACTTAAGTACTTGTGACCTAAATACCTGATAAAAGAGAAGATTCTAGAGGCTTAGAGTTTGGTTGTTAATATTAGGCAGTGGTAAAATATTCACCTTTATGAAATGTAGCTTTAGGTACAGATGTTAGAAAGCAGAATGTTAATAATGTATATTGGTTATTATCGGCTCTGGTAAGAGAGATGACTTCAGAAAAGAATCATCACATTCATGGATAACTATAAAAAGGGAAAACTCATAAATTAGTGACAATATTTTTCTCCCCATCCATACACTAGAAAATGGTAAAACTGAAAAAGCCTGTTTGCAAAGACCAAATGAAGGTATAGACTTCACATTTATTATTTTTTTCTTACCTACCATGTATTTAGAAACATGTATTGAGCTATAAATGAAATAAAGTAACTTGAATATTTTCAAAGTATATATATAAAGATCAGGTTTGACTTATGTATACAGTCCAGGAACCCAAGACTACAAACAAAAATATGAACAATGCCAACACCTAAAAAAGTTTCCTTGTGCTTTATGTAATCCATCCTTCCTTTACATTCTTGCCAGGTAACTGATGACCTGCTTTCTGTCATTTTTAAAACCAATGCATGGATTAAAGTATTTAAGAGCAAAGATCAAGTGAAGAATGTAGAGCCACCTTGAATTTATATCCTTTCAAAAGTACAAAATGCCTTAGGAAAAAGAGAATAAGTATGTGAGTTTCCCACTAAAGTATAAAAGGTTCAAAATAGCTGGAAAGGAATACAGAAAATCACACATGAGTTTGCAATCAAAGTAATATAGAGAGTATGTCAAACATATAGTATATTGTTTCTAGCACATTGAATATATTGAAATTAAAGATTTACAATACCTTTGAATTCTTGAAAGAATTATGCTTTAGAAAACAACAGTCTGGACAGTTTGAGAACAAATATGATTCCTTGTGCATCTAACCTGAAATGTCCAGACAACTGTCTGAGAAATCTGTTGTCAAGAAGAGCTCCATCTTTAACTTTAAGAAGCAAATAAAAGATGAACAAAGGACCATTTCTCACCACCAGGGTTTCGAAACTTCTGGACTTCTGTCCTGCTAATGTTTAGCAATCACTGTGGTATTCCTCAGTGGTTTATTGGTAATTGTTTAACAATCAGCTCTAGGGAAAACCAATCCCGGGTTATATTCTATTTTAGGGATTTGAAAATGAGCAAGTTGATCCTTCGGCAGTGAAGGTGACCAGATCAGACTTGGTGAGGGCAAGATTTTTGGGATGAGCTGAATAGCCTCTATTGTATCATTATGATCACTTTTTTTTTTTTTTGGTCTCAAAAGTTAAGGAAGCACTGAGGTTTTAGGGGAAGTTGGGTGATTGACAGTCTTAGAACAAGTCGTTTTGTTCTCATGAATATTAAGAATCTCCTCCACACTGCAGGCCTTTTATTTCAAAAGGGGCAGAACTGTTCTCCTTTTGTTTTGTCATTCAAACTGCTAAATTGCTGCAGGTACCTTTCCAGACAGGTTAAGTTGAAGGCTCATCGTAGGTACCAGTGATATTGCAGATTTTCTTTTCAACACGCTCTGCCTTTCATTTAAATGGCCTTGAGGCTGTGAAATAACTAACAGCTGCAATAAGGATCAAATCATTTGTAAACCTCCGCAGCTCAAGCCTGACCTCTTTAATCATCAAACTCTGGAATATTCTTTTGGCTCTAAAAATTAAAGTAGAAACTTCAGTGAATGCCTACGTATTTTGGTCCTAGGAGAACAATGGCTAATTTCTTCATGCCAAGCATTCTTGTGCATTAGAGCACTTATTATTTTGGTCTTGCTGTCCAATATCTTAACTCTGTCAGTTACATGTCCCACTATGTCACTGTCATTCTAGATCAAACCATTTTCATTGAAATAGCTTCCATCTCTACGGCAACATCCACAAAAAGGCCTTCGTCTGTAAGAAACTGCCACACACACAAAAAAACCCCAATATCTCAATGCCTGGTGAAATGATAATCTTAGGAGAAAAATATATTAGTAGAATAATAGTTATTCTATATATGAGGTAGGACAAATTTGCGAACTCATCTTAAAGTACTACCTACCTCATGGCTGAATATCACAATGGTCACATCTTGCAATTTCTAAATCATATTGGGGTGAGGAGTGAGGTTTGGCTTTCTCTGGATATATCACCTCCTAAGGTTTCACCAGGCAGAACCGTTAAACAAAGTGAAGATGTCTTGTCTATGGTAGTTAGGAAAGTTTTGTTAAGCAATGACAGCCATAAGTCATTCATTTGTTTATGTTTTAACTTACATGTAACAAAATTTATCATCTTTATCATTGTATGTAGACACTTCAGTTGTTTTAAATATATTTAAAATGTTGTGTAACCATTATCATCTATCTCTTTACCTCTGTTCATATTGTGAAACTAAAACTCGGTACTCGGTAAACAAAAAGTTCCTATTGCCTGTTCTTTCTAACACACTCGTCTCCTTCCTATTTCTATAATTTTGATCACTCTAAGTACTCCACGTATGTGGAATTATACAGTATATATATTTTTTGTGACTAGCTTATTTCACTTATTATGTTCTCAGTGGTTATCCAAGTAGTAATATATATATCATATTTTTCTTTCTTCTTAAGACTAAATAATACTTCATTCTATATATTCAATTAAAAATGAAGCGGGGAAGCCAGGATGGCTCAGTGGGTTAGGCGCTCACTTTGCATCTCCGGGGACCGAGGATCGAATCCCGGCCCCGGCCTGTGCGGAACCATATGCTGAGCTGGGAGCTCCCCCGGTTCAGTTCTCTCTCTCTCTCTGTCTCTGTCTCTGTATCTCTCCCTCTCTCTGTCAAAAATAAAAATAAATAAAAATATATTAAAAAAATTAACAATGAAACTAACACATGATCTAGCAATTTCACTTTGGGTATGTAGTCAATTAAAAGCAGGGTCTTGAAGAGCTACTTGTGTGTGTATACACACACACACACACACACATGTATACACATATATATATACACATACATATATATATAAATAAAATATTCTATATAATGAAATTATATATATATAATAAAATATATATGATGAAATTTTATATATGTGTGTAATATTTCATTAATGAAATATTACATATATAATGCATAATGTATATACATATGTATATATATATAATGAACATACACACACACACACACACACACACACACACACACACACACAGCTCTTCAAGACCCTGCTTTTAATTGACTACATACCCGAAGTGGAATTGCTAGATCATGTGTTAATTTCATTTTTAATTTTTGAGGACCATTTTACATTTCTACTGACAGTGCATAAGTGTTTCATTTTTCTCTACATCCTCACCAGCAATTGTTATTTTCTGGAAATTCTTTTTTTATAGTAGCTATTCCAATAGGTATGATATGGTATCTCATTGTAGATTTGATTTGCATTTCCTGAATGTTTAGCGATGTCGATTGTCTTTTCACATGCTTATTGGTCATATGTATTTCTTCTATGGAGTAATGTCTATTTCAAGACCTTTGTTTGTTTTTGAATTTTTTTTTTTTAGGTTTTGGAGTACTCTATATCTTCTGAATATTAATCTTTTATCAGATATCTGATTTCTAAATATTCTCTCTCACTTTTTGTATTCTCTTTTAACTGTGTTAATATTGCCTTTAAATGTATGATTTAAAATTTTCTCTGAAGTACAACTTGTCTCTTTTTCTTCTGTTCGCCTGTGCTTTTGGGGTTATATTCAAGAATTACTGTAAATTTAATGTTGTGAATGTTATGTTGGCCTCTAAGAGTTTTAAGTCTTACATTTAAATCTTTAATTGAATTTCAGTTAATTTTGTATATGATGTTAGGTAAGGGTCCACCTTAATTTTTTGCAAGTGTATGTTTGATTTTTCCAGCATGATTTTTTGAAAAAAGCTGGCCTTTCCCCCATTAAATAGTTTTGGCTCTTGTCAAAAATTACTAGATCATATACATAAGGGTTTATTTCTGGGTTCTCTATTCTATTTTGTTGATCTACATGTCTGACTTTTTTGCCAGTATTATATTATTTTGATTACTATAGCTTTATGATGAGTTTTGAAATGAGAATGTGTTAGACCTCTAGCTTAGTTTTTTTCTTTTTAACATTGTTCTGGGTCTTCAGGATCCCTTGAGACACTATATTATTTTTAAGGTGGATTTTTCTCTCTCTGTTTTAAAAAAAATATCATTGGAACCATTTGATAGGGATTGCATTGCATTGGTAGGTCACTTTTGGTAGTATGGAATTATTAGTCATAGTAAATCTTCTAATACGCAACCATGAGCTGTATCTATTAGGCTCGTCCTTGATTTCTTTCATAAATATTTTGTAGTTTTTATTGTGTGAGTTTTTCATCTTTATGGTTAAATTAATTTCTAAGTACCATATTATTTTTGGTGTTATTGCAAATATAATTATTTTCATAACTGTTTTTTCAGATTTAGTATGTTTAGTGTACAGAAATGCAAGTAATTTGAAGTGTTGACTTTGTGTTCTGTAGTCTTATGAATTTATTTATTCTCACTTTGTGTGTGTGTGTGTGTGTATTCTTTAGGGTTGTCTACATTTTTCTGATCTTAAATAAAAAGTATTTTTTTTATTATTGTATTTTTATTTATTTATTTTTTATTGCCATTGAGTATAATGTCCATTGTGGGGTTTTTTTGTTGTTTTCATATATATGGCTATTATGTTGAACTAGTTTTCTTTTAATTGTAGTTTGTTGAATGTTTTTATATATAAAAATAAGATGTTTCATTTTGTCAAAAATATTCTGCATCAATTGAGATTTTTATTTAGATATTTTCCTCTATTTTGTTAATGTGCTGTTTGAGGGCTGTCCATAAAGTCTCCAGCTATGTAATATGAAAATTAGAGGCATTTATGGCTGGAATTTTTCTGGACAGCCCTCATATATATTTGTTGATTTTTCTATATTGAAACATTTTTGCCTTCCACGGATAAATTTAACTTATTCATAGTGTAAACTTGTTTTAATATGCTGCTGAATTCGGTGTGCTAGTATTTCGGACAGAACTTCTATCTAATGTTCATGAGAGATATAGTTAGAGCTTTTTTGTTTTTTTACTGTCTTTGTCTGTCTTTGGTATCAAGATAACATTGACCTCATAGATTGAGTTAGGGAGTCCTTTCTTCTTAAACGTTTTAGAAAAGTTGGAGAAAAATCAGTGCTCGTTTTTTAAATGTTTGGTAGAATTAATCAGTGAAGTAACCATATACAAAGTTGTTCTTTGTTGAATATATATATATAAAAGATTTAATTACTGTTTTTGAAAGAGAGAGAGAAAGATACAGTCAGAGACAGAGAGAAGGGTGAGGGTCCAGAAAAGTCTCCATAGTTGCATATCATTGGTTTTTCCACATAGTTTCATTCCACAGGTGGGCGCGGGGCTACACAGGGCAGGAACTGGGCCGGAGTCTCACCCCGGTGAGAACTGAACTGGGGGCACTCCTCAGTTCAGCATATGGGTCCACACAGGCCGGGGCCGGGATTTGATCCTCGGTCCTGCCAAGTGAGCGCCCAACCCACTGAGCCATCCCAGCTTCCCCCGGTTGGGAAATATTTAATTACTGAAGCTATCTCGTTATGTTATAGGTCTATTCAGGATATCTGTGGAGTTTTTTGTGTGTGTGTGATTTAGTTGGTAGGTTTTGTGTTTCTAGAAATGTGTTCATTTAATCTAGGTTATACAATTTGTTGTCATATAGTTGTTAATAGTACATTCTTATAATCCTTTCTTATTGAGTCTTTAGAATTAGTACTAATGTTTCCACTATCATTCTCATTTTTGTAATTTACTCTTTGTTGCTTATTTTTTAGGTTGTCAAAGATTTGTTGATTTGTTAATATTAAAAAAAATTTTTATTCTAAAAATTTTCTCTATTTTTTTTTCTAGTCTCTTTTACTTATATTTTTTCTAATCTTATTTCATCCTTTCTTCTGGTTAGTTTTGGCTTAATTTGTCCATCGTTTTCTAGTACTTTTAGTTCTAAAGTGAGGTGGTTAATTTGAGATATTCCTTACTTTTCAAATTTTAATATCTCCCTTGGTACTGCCTTTTTGGTGTCATTATTTTTTTATTTTTCTCTGTGTTTATAAGATTCTAATTTATTTTGTACATACTTTCATCTTATGGTTAAGAGTTTATTAATTTCCACAATTTTATGAATGTTTTAATTTTGCTATTGCTATTAATTCTAACTTTACCCTACTGTGGTTAGAGAAGATACTTCATATCAGGCCTAGACAGACATTTTCAGGGCAAGAGCTATATCTCTGAGTGCTGTGGTCTACTAGCTATTTGTTATATTATTGAGGCAGTCATCCCCAAATTTCTGGTGGTCCTCTGCTCAACCTCAATCAATGTCTTGCTCAGCCCTGCTTTATATGATTACAATATAATCATATAAAGTTATAAAATCTATGGTGTCCTGATAAATGCAAACACATTTTGAATAATTTTAAAAACAGTGTTTATTAACAAATTTTATTTTCGTACTGGTGGCTATTCTCACTCAGGTACTGCTGTCAACGAGAAGCAATGAAATCACAATTATCATGAATCATTTTGTTTGGTATTTCTGTGTATTCTGGTTTAATAGCTGCCTTCACTTTATCAACCATTACCCATTTATTACCATAAACTTAATCTTTTATGTATCTACAGAAATAAAAGTCCAATGGTATAAGGACTGGTGCACACAGAAAGTATTCAGCATTCACCAGACTTTACCCATTATTTCAAATTGGTTAAACCTGAAAAAAAGAAAGAAATTATGTGCATTATTGGCTGTTAAAATGTGTGTATGTTTTTTGAGGACACCTTGTATATATATACTTAATTCTATTGAGTTGTTACCTGTGGCCTCACATATTATCTATACTGGAAACTTTCCCATGTGTACTTGAGAAAAATGGGTATGCTATTTCAATTGCGTAGATTATTCTGTATATATCTGTAAGATCTAATTAGTTTAATGTGTTAATTCCTCTATTTCCTTATTTATCTTTTGTCTGATTGTTCTATACATTATATATAGAGTAATATTGAAGTATCCAAATCTGATAATACTGTATAACTATTTTACCTTCCAATTTAGTCAATTTTTGCTTTATATATTTTGATAATTTATTTTAGGTGCATAAATATTTTAAATTATTATTTGTTAGTGCTTATTTTACCCTTTTATTATCATGTAACATCTTTCATTGTCTCCAGGGGTTGTTTTTATTTAAAATCTATTTTGTCCTACTAGTATACCTATTCCAGCTTTCTTTTAATTACCATTTACATTAAATACATATTTTCATCACTTTATTTTTAATTTATTTATGTCTAAGAACTAAAGTGATTTTTTTTATAAACATTGTATATTTGTATGGTATTTTCTTATTTATTCTGTAATAGCTATCTTTTGTATAAGACTTTATTTACAGTTACAATTATTATAAGTAAAAAGGAACTTCAGTCATTATATTGTTTTTTATATAGCTTGTCATTATTTTCTTCCTCTCCTGTATTTTTATCTTCTTTTCTTTTTAGTTAATAGTTTTGTAATAAAATGTTAATTTATTTTATCATTTCTTTTTGTATATATTTTATATATTTTTTTACTTGTGGTTATCATGGGATGCATTTAACATCCTAAATTTATAACACTCTAAACTTATTCCAGCTTAATTTTAAGAACATATAAAAACTGTACTTTTTTATTTTAAAGATTTATTTTATTGTTTTGAAAAAGAGAGAGAGAGAGAGAAGGGGGAGGGCCCAGAGCAGTCTCCATAGTTGCACATCATGAGTTGTGACATGGTTTCATTCCACACAGGTGATTGTGAGGCCACACAGGGTGGAGACAAAACTGAGGGCCTCCCATGTGGGAGGCAAGAACTTTTGCTGCCATACCATTCTGGTGGTTACCAGTTGTGCCACTATATAGCATATGGGTTTGCACAGGCTGGGGCTGGGTATCAAAGCCCCGACCTCACGATTGTGAGGCAAGAGCTCAACCACTGAGCTATCCCATAACCCTAAACACTTCACTTCTTAAAAGCTCTGTCTGTATTTCTTTTTATTGTTGGTGTCACAAATGACATCTCTACACATTGTGTGCCCTAAAACATAAACAAGTCATTCTTTTAAATTTATTAGTCTTTTCAATTATGTAAAAAAAAAAAATGTAGAATTACCAACCAAATTACAGTAATACTAGCTTTTAGAACAATAATTGTTTCTTGTTTGTTTTTTTAATATATGAGTCTCTTAATTAATGTAGGAAAAAAAATAATGGAGTTACAACCTGTTGTTTAAATAACACTTTTACTACTATTTCCAATATATTTACCTTTATTGAAGTTTTATTTGTGTATCGCTTGAAGTTACTGTCTAGTGTAATTTTACTTTGTGATGCAATGCTATTTTCAGGATTTCTTGTAGGACGTCTAGTGGTAACATACTTCCTCAGCTTTTGTTTATCTAGGGAGATCCTAATTTTGACAGAAGTTTTGCTGGATATTGTATTTGTGTTTGATTATTTTTGTTTGTTTTTGTTTTATTTTGTACTGTTTTGCATTTTGAATATATCAGTCAATTGCCTTTTGGTCTTGAAAGTTTCTGATAAGAAATCTTCTGTACTGTATTTGAAAAGAACTTGTATGTGATGAGTTGCTGCACTTCCTCCTCTTAAGATTTTCTTTTCATCTTTAAATTTTTAAAGTTTGATTTCAATGTGTGAATTTCTGAGTTTATCTTACTTGGAGTTTGTTGAACTTCTTAAATATTCATATTCATGTATTTCACCAAATTGAGGAAGCTGTTTAGCCAATTTCTTCTAGTATTTTCTCTGCCAATTTCTCTGTCTTCCCCTTCTAAGGCTCCCACAATACACATTCTTGATTTCTCTCTCTCTCTCTCTCTCTCTCTCTCTTTAAATAAATGGCATTTTCTTTTTTTTTTTTTTAAGATTTATTTTATTGTTTTTTGACTGACAGAGACAGACAGAGAGAAGGGGAGGGCCCAGAGCAATTTCCATAGTTGTCAGTAATCAGTACTCAATGTGGTTTTGTTCCAAATAGGTGGGTGGAGGTCATGTAGGGTGGGAACTAGGCTGGGGGCCTCCCGCATGGGAGGCACGCCCCCTCAAGCCAGGGGCCAAACTGTGGGGCAAGAACTGAACTGGGAGCTTCCTGCATGGGTCCTCATGGACCAGGACCGGGATTTGATTCTTGGTCCCTCAAGCTGCAAAGCCAGTGCTTAACCCCCTGAGCCCTCTCAGTTTCCCCAATGTTTGATTTCTTGCTGGGGTCCCTGTGGTACCTTACTTAAATGTTTATTGGGCACCAACTCTGTGCCAAGCCCTAATTTAATTATTATTAAGAATCTGCAGATAAATAATACTGAAATATTTTTCATTTCTAATGAGTTTATACTCTAATTTGAGACTCAGAAAAAAAAAAAGAACAGAAACACACAGGTACAGTTTTATATAAAATCACAATGGAATGATAGGTACTGGTAGATACAGGCCCATTAAATAATAACTGAGTTTAATTAAGAATAACTTAAGTAGGTAGAAGAGAATCAAATATAGAATAATGAAGGAAAACTTGAGATGTTAATTTGAGCAGAATCTAAATGAGAGGAGAAAAAGTCATTTGAAAACCAGTGATAATACTATTCCAAATGGGTAAAAAACACAAGTGTACATGCCCTGGCATTGGAACAAATGAGAATTGTTGAATGAGTATCAAGATCATTAGTATAAAGGCATAAAATGAAAGAGGAAGACTATTTTCAAATAGGAGGACAAAAATTTATCAAAGATCCATTAGCTAGGCAGAATAATAATGGCCCAACAAAAATATCCACTTTCTAGTTTCTGAAACCTGTGAGTATATTAGGTTGCATAGCAAAAAGGTATTAAGATTACAGATGGACTTAAAGTTGCTCATTAGCTGGTGTTGAGATGAGAAAATTATCTTGGGTTATCAGAGTGACCACAATGTAATCACAAAAAACCCTTATATTAAAAGTAGGTAGTATAGTATCAATGGTACTAAAAACAAATAAACACATGAACAGACCACCCTCAACTGGTCATTCCTTGCTTTGAAGACAGAAGGAAGCTATAAGCCAAAGAATTAGGGCACCCAAGAGAAACTGAAAAGGACAAAAATGGATTATTTTCTGGAGCATCTGGAAGAAATAACTCTCCAGACATTTTGATTTTAGCGCAGTGATGCCCATTTTAAACTTCTAATCTCCAGGACTACAAAATAATAAATATCTTTTGTTTTAAGCCACTGAGTAATAAGCAACTAACACAGGCCATATCACAGAAGACCTCATAGTACTTTACATTGTGTTCTAACTTTATAGGAACCAAGTAGACCACATGAAGCAAGAAAATAATGCAATGGTTTACTAATTTATAACATTCTAGCTGATTTATGGAGAATTGACTACATAGAGTTATTAAACAAGAAAATTTAATAGAAGGATGTCTAAATAGTTTAAATACAAAAGATGAGGAGTTGTAGAAAAATTATATCTACAAATGTGGTGGTATATTATTACATAAAATTGTATTTTACATGTAGAGCCATTGGTATCATAGATATGAGCTGTACTTCATAGGTGTTTATACAAACACACCGAAAACTAGTAACAGGGTTAAGAAAAAAAAAATGGAATTAGTGAAGACACACTACTTAAAGTTAGAGAATTTGAAGTGAATACCTTGGTAGAATATAGATGAAGAAGAAATATTATACAAAGATTAAGCCATAGAATACTCTAACTTTCAAAGTTGGAGACAAGGAGAAACATCCAGAAAATTAGTAATGTAAAGAATGACTTATGAAGCAAAAGAAAATCTACTAGAGCATGTGTATTGGCAGCCAAGTAAACTAGCACTTAAGGAAAGTAGGAGTGATCAATTGTGTCAAATACCACAGAAAAACAAGAAAGATGGTGAGAAGAGAATCACAAATTGATCATTGTTACTTAAGAATATTTCATAACCTTGACCTATTTGGATTCAATAGAAAGCTAGAGACAGGGTGTTCTTTGACTAAATTAAAAATTAAAACAAAAAAATTCGTTCTTTTAATATTTAATTTGATATCAAATTTGCTCCTTCCATGAATATTTCATAGGGAATTGGAAGAAATAAATAAAATCACAGTAAGTCAGAGTATTTTGGTAGAAAATAAAAATCTGTACTAAAAAAATCATGTTCTAGAATTCAAGCCAGTATTTGGTTGAAACTTGACAAGTTTACGAGTTACTTAAATTTTTGAGCCCAGAACTTTGGACTATAATCTTACATGCCATTTTGCACTCTTAATAACTACTGTTCATTATTCCACTTTTCTATAATTAACAGTTGCTCTTCTCTGCCATTTAACATAAAAAAGTACTTTATGACTCAGTTTCAAAATTAATTTAATTTAGCAGTCTGAATTAATTTTAATAGTAATCATGAAGTCTGGCCAACATAAAACATGGTATTCTTTGTTTAGCTGTACAATTTTAAGTAACCACTTATTTAACAAATGTTTTAGATAAAAACAGGTATACATGTTAATTATACTTATTTTAGTTTTATATGTCAAATGTTTTGCATTGCAGTTTAAAAGAAGATTTTTATAGGTTTATGTTTGTTATTAGACTCAAGTATTTACATGACTAGAAGATAAGAATATAATTTTAGAACTTCAAAATATGCTAAAATAAGTAAAAGTAGTAGCATGCCATATAGTTTGCCCATTTATCCAAATTCTATCTACATTTTAAGATTGTATGAATTAGATGTGATTATATTTGTCTTTATTTAAACTTTATAAAGTTTATGTAGCATTTTAAATGCCACAGAAATTTAGAAAACAAATGGATTATATTTATTCAAAATTGAGTAGAACTATTTAAAATATTTTATTTTTTGTCTGACAGAATTATAGCTTTCTTACAAGAAAAATGTATGTGGCTAAAGAAAATTAAAATGACAATATTAATCATAGTATTTTTTCCATAGCTAGGGTGTTTTCAGAAAATACGCCTGTAGAAATCATAATATTCTAAAGAAATTTCTACCCTTGATCTTTTTTTCAGTTCTCACACACACACGCACACACACACACACACACACACACACACACACACACACAAAGAAAGAAAGAAAGAGAAAGAAAGAAAGAAAGAAAAGCAAAAAAAAACAAAGACTTTGGAAACATCTTTTATTGTAATTTCTTCATAAAGTTAATAAAAACTGAGGGCTATGTTTAGCAATGTTTGGAATCAACATGGATGCCTGTTCCTTCTAGGTAATATTTTTTACCATCACAGAGAATAGCACTGTGTCTCAACATTATACTAAATATTGGCCCAAAATATAATGTAGTATTAGTCCATTATTTGGCATTAAATTGACATTAAAATTTGGATTTTTTTACTATACAGTAACATAGCAATAGCAATTTAAATTTTTTGAACACTTGCAGTAAGTATCTTATGCATTGAACTTCATTAATTCCAAGAATCATAGCATTAATACCAAAATCCTATGAAATATGAATAAAGAATAATTCAGGATTGAAGAATTAGTAAGTAATGAGGCACTTAATGCTAGGGAAAAAATGCTTTTACTATTTATACTTCATCCTTGCTTCATTTTAGAATGGGAAAGTTTAAAAAATTGTGATAATATTAATACGTTCTGATACATACTAAATAAATGATAGTAAATATTAATTCATTGAAATAATTTTCAACATTTGCTGAGAAAACAAATAACACTTAGTTTAGTATGAAATATTAAAAATCAAATGTTCAGAATTATTATACATCAACAACATCGTTGATTAGAAAGCTCTAAACCCTCACCCCCCACAGAAACATTTAAAAAGCAAAAATAACAACAAAAATGAACAAATAAACTAAAGCAGCTGAACAAGTGACAGGCTATAATAACCTTATAAGGGTCCTGAAAACAGTAAAGGGTCTACAGCAATAAAGTGAACACCCATTGAAGAAAAAGCCACATTCAAAATATAGGGGATTTTGTCATTTCCATTCCCTTCTTCACTGCATGGTGGAGTTTTGCTCTAGAGAAGGCAATAGCTTAGTTTCCAAAACCTATTTCAAATGGGAGGGACCAGAAAACACCTTATTTGTAAAATGCTAATCTGTCTGGGAATGCCTAAAAGAATAATCTCTGTCTTATCTAACTTGTAGCAAGGGGGTTAGGAAAATGTTTTAACTTGAAAGTCAGGGAAATAAAAATCTACAGACTACAGTAAGAGAATAAAGGTGCAGACATATAATACAGTTATCATCTAACGCTCTGTGGAGAAGCTCTTCGGGAAAGCAAAACATTCAAAAGCAACTGTATGTGAGGAATCAAAAAAGACACACAGAGGCCCAGACAGGATGCATGCTTGGAAAAGACCCCCCAAAAGACTGTAAATTCTTACCTAGAACTGATCCAAAGTATCAAAGAATACCCAAATAATAAGTAGAGTGTTTTCATAACAAAATTATCTGCTAAGACTTGGGAAAGGTGTCTTTGGGTTCAAATGGTCAATTTTCAACAACAAAAAAGTACAATTTTCAACAAAATAAAATCCAGAAATATTTGGCCTATTCATAGGAATGAAATAATCTGCAGAATCTGTCCTGCAGATGTGTAAAACATTGGAATAATCAGACAAAAACTTTAAAACGGCTGTCTTAATTATGTTCAAATAGGTAAACAAAGACAGAGACAAAATATTAAATGGAATCAGGAAAATAATATGTGAACAAAATGTAAATTTTAACCCCCCAAAAAAAGAAATTTAAAAGGGGGGGGCAAATTTTTGAGATGAAAAATATAATTGAATGGGGAAAAAAATTCACTATAGGTATTCAACAACAGATTTTAATCCCCCAGAAATACAATTAGTTAATTGAAGATAGAGCATTTGAAAGTATTTATTATGTGAAACAGAAAGAAATAAAATAAATGATTGAAGGAAAGTAAATAGAACCTAAGGGTCTTATGAAATATTATAATTGGACTAATATATACATTATAGTAAGGTGACCAGATGTCCCGCTTTTGGCGGGACAGTCCCGATTTTTAACAATTTGTCACGCGGTGTTTTAAAAAAGTCCCGATTTTTGGAAAGAATGCACGACAAGCTAGGGAACAGCGGGAGACAGACCAAATTTTTAATCAAGAACCCTTTCCCCACCCCCGCGGTCAATGGTGTCCCGCTTTACCAATGTTAAAATCTGGTCACCTTACATTATAGGGGTCCTAGAAAGTGAAGAGAAATAGAGGAGCAGAAAGATCAGTAATAATTAGTTACTGAATAATTAGTTACTGAAAACTTCCCAAATATGAGGAAATGTGTAGATCTACAAATACAAGAAGTTCCAGGAACTCTTAAGAAAAAAATCTGAAGAGGACCACATTATAATCAAACTGTTAAAAAACAAAGAATCTTGAAAGCAGCAAGAAGAAAGCAACTCATCATGAATAACAATTCTCATAAAATATCAGCTAATATCCTGTAGAAACTTTGGAGGCCAGAAGATGGTGAGGTGATATATTTAAAATTAAAAAAAAAAAAAAGCCAACAGAAAACTATATAAACCAATTTCCATATAAATTGTAAAATAAAGTTGTAATCTTGGAGATAAAAATAGCCTTTGGGGATGTTTATTTGAACTAATTAAATCTGTAGATTAATTCAGGAACAATGATAACTGAGTTTTAAACACTTCAGTATGATATTTCTCTTAATCTATTTAGTTATTTAATTTCCCAAAGCAATATTTTAGATTTCAATGTATATCATATCCCTTTTGTTAGATGCATTAGTATATTAGTTTCCTAAAGCTACTGTAGTAAATGATCACAAGTTTTTTGTCTTGAAGTAAAAAGTATGCTTTTCAAATCTCTGGATGGCAGAAGTCTAAAATCAAGATATCTGCAGGCCTACCCTCTCTGGAGACCACTCAGGAGATTCCATTCCTTGCCTCTTCCAAGTTCTGCTGGTGATGTTCTTTCGATGTGGCAACAGCACTTCAACGTCTTGTTTCCATTTGCACATTGCCAGTTCCTTCGTGTTTCTCTACTAAGGATTCTTCTCATTGGATTAAGTCACTTATATGTGCGAATACCCTTTTTACAAATAAAGTAATATTCATAGGTTCTAGAAATTAGGACATGGAAATATATTTTAGAAGTCATAGTTTAATCCACTATGCTAAGCATTTTATGGTTTTTGATACTACTGTGAATTTGTTTCTTGTTAAGTTTTTCATAATACCTGATAGTTTTTACATAGAAATGAAATACATAAAATTGATTTTTGTATATGGGCCTTTTATCATAAAACTTTGATAAATTTAGTAGTTCTACTTATATATCATGAGATTTTTCAAAACAGTGTATGTAAATATTAGGTATTGTGAATAAATATAAATGACATAACTTTTGCATCTTTGTACATTTTTTACTTATGAAACTTGAATACATAATCCAGTAAAATTTTGAATAGAAATGCTAAATATTAACATACTTTTTTTTCCAGTTATGAGAAAGTGTTTGATATTAGGTTTATTGTTAGTGATAGTTTCTGTGGAGGCTCTTTATTATGTTGAGAAACTTTCATTCTGTTATAAGAAAAGTAATTAAAATAAGATAACCAATTAGTAACTCTAAATAATAAAATACTCTTTTATTTTTTAATTATTTTTTTTTACAATTATTTATTTGATTTTTCAATCACATTTGACATATAGTATTACTTTCAGGTGTGCAATATAGTAATGAGACATTAATGTAACTTACAAAGACATCACTCTGATACACCTGATACCCATCTGACACCATACATAATTATTACAGTTCTGAGTATTATTGTCTGGATGCTCTAGACCCACAGGTACATTCCTGTGACTATACATTTGCACTTCTTAATCTCTTCTTTTCACCCACTTCTCCCACCCACTTCCCATCTGATAACCATCAAAGTGTTCTCTTTATCTATGAATCTATTTCTATTTTGTTTGTTTTGTTGTTTAGATTCCACAAATAAGTGATATCATATGACATTTGTCTTTCTCTGACATACTAAACTCAGCATAATACCCTCTAGGTCCCACAGGTTGTTACAGATGGAAAAGATGTTCTTTTTTATGGGTGAGTAATATTCCATGGCATGTATTTTTTTTTCCATTGAATATTATTTTATATTAATTTTAGGTGTACAGCATAGTAGTTAGACACACTGATTAGTCTAATACTCACCTGTCACAGTATATAGTTATTAGCATATTATTGACTGTATTCTCTATGCTTTACTTTATATCCCTGTGACTGTTTCGTAATTACCAATTTGTACTTCTTAATCCACTCCCCTTTCACCCTGCCTCTAAACCTCTCTCAACTACTAATATCACCTCAAAAAAACCTAATACCTACCTAACATCACACATAGTTATTGCACTATTATTGATTATATTTCTTATGCTATAACTTACAATAACTTAATATCCCCTTAACTATGTTATAATAACAAATTTGTACTTTTAATATCTTCCTCCTTTTCACCCATCTTCCCAAGGCCCCTCCAATCTGGAAACCTTCCAAATGTGTTTTTGTGTCTATGAATTTGTTTCTGTTTTGTTTATTTTGTTCTTTCGATTCTAAATATAAGTAAAATAAATTTGCATCTGTCTTTTCCTATCTGACAGTTCACTCACCACAGTAGCCTCCCTGTCTTTTGATTGGAGCTTTCAAACAATTGAAGGTGACTGCTGATAGATATATTTTCTCATCATTGCTATTTTATTATTCATAATTTTGCTCTCTCTCCACCCCCCATCTTAAAGTAGTTCTTTTAACATTCCTTGTACCTCTGTTTTGGTAGTGATAAAACTCCTTTAGCTTTTCCTTGTCTGGGAAGTTCTCTATTCTGTCCTTCAATTTTGAATAGGAGCCTTGTTGGGCGGAATAATCTTGCTCCTTGCTTTTCATCACAGCACATACTTTCTGCCACTCCCTTCTGGCCTTCAAAATTTCTGTTGAGAAATCAGCTGACAGTTTTCTGGGAGCACTGTTATAAATTACTAGTTTATTTTCTGTTGCTGCTTTCAGAATTCCCTCTCTATCTTTTACCTTTGCCATTTTAACAGTAATGTTTCTTGGTGTGGGTCTGTTTGGGTTCATTTTGTTTGGGATTTCTTGCGCTTCCTGAGCTTGTATGCCTATATCTTTGGAGAGAGTAGGGAAGTTTGCAGTAATATATTTTTTCAAAGAGGTTCTCAATTACTTGCTTTCTCTCTTCTTCTTCCGGCACCCCTATGATACAAATATTGTTATGCTTGATGTGCCAGAGGTCCCTTAAACTATCCTCATATTTTCTACACGGTTTTGTTTGTCTGTTTGTTTCTGTTCTGATTGGGTGTTTTCTACTACCTTGTTTTCCAAACCGGTCATTGCATCCTCTGCTCCATGTGATCTTCAGGTGATTACTTTTCTTGCATTTTGAATTTCAGTTATTGTATTCTTTATTTATGGCAGGCTCTTTTTTATGGTTTCTATGTCCTTCTTTATGCTTGCTACCTCTTTGTTGAAAATGTCCCTATGTTCCTTGAGCATGCTTATAGCCATTGTTTTGAGCTCTGTACTAAATAGGTTGCTTGCCTCTATCTCATTTAGTTCTTTTTCTAGTTTTCTGCTGTTTTATCATGTGGAAAGTGTCTCTTTGTTTTCTCATTTTGGATGCCTCTCCATGTTTGTCTTTATGTATTAGATAGATCTGCTACATCTCCCAGAATTGATGGATAGTCTTACGTAGTGGCTGGCCCTGGAACGGTCTCCTTTGTCACCTGCACTGGGTACTCCTGTAGATTCTGGTTTTGTGCCAGTGTAGTGCCTGAAACTGCTCAGCAAAAGTTTCAGAGCACACCAATGCCGATCACCACTCATCTGGGACCTGCCAACTTGTATATTTTCAAGAAAGATTACAGTGTTTGTGGACTGACTACTTACTGGAGAAAGTGTCTTTGAGTTTGGGGTAGTTGAGTAAGGAGAGGTTTCAGTAAGGTAGCAGGGTGGAGCGAGCAGAGCTCACTAGACCAATCAGGTCCAGATTTGGCCATGTGGAGGGAGAGTGGAACACAGGAGAGATGGTGTCTGCCAGCTGGCTGCATAACTGCACATGGAAAGGACTCCACCCAGAAAACAGTTGCAACTC
Organism: Craseonycteris thonglongyai; assembly: GCA_004027555.1. Classification (NCBI taxonomy): domain Eukaryota; kingdom Metazoa; phylum Chordata; class Mammalia; order Chiroptera; family Craseonycteridae; genus Craseonycteris; species Craseonycteris thonglongyai. The sequence continues at coordinate 21,826 of PVKE010017302.1, forward strand.
TCCAGCCTTTGTCTCAAAGCCATACACCTAAGTCTGACCCCCATAAGCCTCCATTGCTCCATGGGCCAGAGCCCAGGGTGAGTGCCTGTGAATGACTCATTTTGCTTGGGCACTTTAAAAGCATATCTAAGATTACCGGTATTGCTGCCTTCTATCCGGACAATCAGGCCCCCCACTGTCACAGTTAGATGTTGTGAGGATTCTCTTCCCAGTACCAGTGCTGTAGGCTAGGAAGTCTGATATGGGGCTGGAGACCTCACTCTTCTGGGAGGAACCTCTATATCTAAGAAATACCTCCTGATTTTTTACTACCACACAGCAGTTTGGAGCCAACATGTTTTGGTTTGTTTTTTGTTTTTCTGTTGTCATCTCTCCTACCAATTTCAACATGGGTTATTTATCTCCTTAGTTGTAAAATGCCAGTTCAACTAAGGTTCAGATGGTTTTTCAGGTTGTTTGTTCTATAATTTAATTGTGAATTTAATGGGTTCATGGAATTAAGCAGGCACAGTGTTTATTTACTCCACCATCTTGGATCTTTCAGAGTATTTTCTAAAATGAGGAGGGGGAGCTAAATATACGGTGATGGAAGGAGAACTGAATCTGGGTGGTGAGCACACAATGCAACATATAGATGAAATTTTATAGACTTGTACACCTGGAAAACCTACGGAATTATTACTAACCAATGTCACCCCAATAAAATTAACAGTAAAAATAAAGAAAGAAAGAAAAGAAATAATGGTGAGTAATTGGTTTCCTTATATGCTTATAGTAGATATACACATATGTACAATTTTTGTGAAAAGTGAATTGATAACAAAAAAATATACTTTTACTCAATGCTTTCAATAAAGTAAAGTAATGCAGAAAAATATTTTTGTGGAACAGGTAAAAGTCAAATTATTTTAAGACTAGGTAAGTGATGAAAAAATAAAGGGAGTAGATAATGAACACTCCTCTGTGATTTCTAAAAGAAAGATTAATGCAGTTCAGTGTTTCACACTACCCACTAAGTCTTCAATCCATGATATTTTAAGTGTCTCGAGTACTCTCTCCCCTAAAATATTACACCTGGTGAAATTTTACCTTTAATTCAAATGTCACTTCCCAGATCTAAATAAATAATCCTCATTTATTCATGGGCTATAAGTGTTTTTTCCATGCTGTAGTTTGTTAGAGCCAGTTTTACCAATATAGGAGCCTATAAAACAAAGTGGTAAAAGATATGTTTTCTGCAGCTTAAATGTCTAAATCGCCTTTTAATTTTTCAGAAGCTCAGAATTATATTTTACAACTTCAGTTGGTCAGCTATATATATATTTGTTATATTGTATATACCTTCAAATTTAAATATATAAGAATATAAATATTCTTAGTATAGTCAATACATTTAATTTTTGATAATGTATAGGCATTTTTGTGATTATTTTAGATGTTTCCTTAGAAGTTGGCCATATTCAAATAAATGCATTATCTCTGAATAATCAGATAAATTTAATTCAAATTCAGAAAATAATTTGACAATATTGGGGGCTATTACAATTAAAGTTCTGACTTGATATAAATATAATTTCAGAAAAAATTAAACTAGAAAGCCTTCCAATTTTACAAAGGCTTATGTATTTCTTTCCAAAGTATGAAATGATATCCCTAATGGTTATATATTTTATAGGTATCTCTCGTGGATCCACTATCTCACTCAGCAACCTGATATTTCCCTTGTGTTAGCCGCCTTTGAAAGTGATTTAATGCTTCAGCAGGTTTTGAATGTTTTTAAATGATTTTCCAAATTTGGCATGACCTACTTGTCCATCTGTAGATTGATTCCTATGTGTCTGCGTGCATAGTTCTCATGTGGGCTATGATGTGCACACAAATATTCAACTTAATTAGGACTCTCAGAATATTTGAAATTAGAAAGAGACACCAAGAAAACATTAATCAAAGTCAAATAAGATAGAGAATGTCTGCTTTTAGTGACCTCAAACTATGTCTAGTGTTGCTACTACATATCTTGTTCTAAGGCAGTTAACCTGCAACTGCTGAAAACATTATCATATTAGGATAACTGGGGAGCTCTGGACTGATCTCTTGTCCCCACGTTTAGGACTTCTAACTTGGTTGTTCTGAGAAAGAATCTAAGCCTGAGAAGTGATTAATGCGACCATGTACTCCAGGTTAGGTCTGATGGTGAAGATGAGTGACACTAGTTTAGCCTCCAAGCCCAATTTCTACTTTTCTCAAAGACCTTGTGTTAGGCAGAATTTGTATACTGTCTTCCAAAGATATCACTCCCTATTTTCTAGAAACTGAGATTGTAATGAAATATCACTTTGATGATTATGTTACATTATGTGACACCGTTGACCTTAAAAAAAAAAGTGAAACATCTGGTAGGATTGATCTAATCATGTGAACTCTTACAAGTGAGAAGTATCCCTACCTGGTGGCAGATGGAAAAGTCAAAAAGATTCAAAGTACAGAAATGCTCTACTGTGCTACTGATGACTTGGAAGATGGAGAGGGTTCCATGAAAAGGAACTGAGGCTAAAAATCTTTATAAGATGAGAGCACCCCTTGACTGAGAGTCGTTAATGAGAAACAGTAATGAAATGGGGTCTTCAGTCATACACGATTCCTAGGAACTGGATTCTAAAAACAACTTGAATGAGTTTGAAAGAACATCTTTCCCAGATGTTCCAGATAAGAATACAGGCTGGTAGAGATTCTTGTTTGGTCTTATAAGCAGTAAAGTCAAGCCCATCTCAACTTCTGACCTAGAGAAATGTGAATTAATGACTTGTTTTAAGCCCTTAAGTTAGTGGCTTTGTTATTGATCAGTCTAAGACTAATATGACCTCAAAGGAAGTATTGAAACCACAACTCTGGGTCTCTTATTTATGTTTTTATAAAGCAATGCTCAAAACTAAGTCCCTAGACCAAATATTTACAACTACTCCTCTATTTCAATTATGACCTGTGTTCATCAAATACCATCCAAATTATTTTCTGCTTATAGAAATTTATACTACACATTCAGTGAGTTTATCACCTTTCATAAAAATATGCTCTACTACTTCTCTCGTGACTGAAACCTGTTTCTTTCCTAAAGATATAATTTTCTCTTCAATAGCCCCCTTCCCAGTGATGCTTCCTATTATTGCTTCTAGCCTAAGTTTCCCCACCTTCTAGGAAAACCAAGCAACAAATACCACCACCAAAATAAAATGCATATAAGGTATTGTTATCTTCACTGTTGTCTAAATTCTCTCCCCTTCCAATCTTGCCCTCTCTCCCATTAATTAACACATGTTAAATTCTGCCTTTCACAAGACAATGGTCAGTTCTTTGATTGGCTTCCCTGTTTGCATAATTTTTCCCTTGACAACTTCTCTGACCCACAGTTTCTTAACCTCCTGTGAAGGTTAAGATAAACCTTTTTTTTTTTTAATGCCTTATTTGGATTCTGCTGTTGGTATAATTTCTAAAATGGCCAATTCAAACATATACCTCTCTAGAAAAAAAAATGTCACTTCCTAATCAAAAGAAAAATCATAAATAATTTTATTTTCTTAATAAGACACCTAGTTCAGGGATTCTTCAAACTGTTATTTGCAGTGGCTGTATCAATTTATAATCTCACCAAGAGTGTACCAGTTTTTCTTTTCTCCACATCTTTGCCAACACTTGTTGTTTGTTGATTTGATGATAGCCATTCTGACAAGTGTGAGGTGATATCTGATTGTGGTTTGAATTTGCATTTCTCTGATGTGATGTTGAGTAGCTTTACATGTTTGCTGGCTATGTGTATGTCCTCTTAGAAAAATAGACAAATGTCTATACAGGTTTTCTGCCCCTTTTTCAATTCAATAGTTTTCTTTTTTAAAAAAAAGAAAAAAAGGGTTGTATGTTCTTTATAAATTTTGAAAAAAAAAAAAACCTTAACAGATGTACTATTGGCAAATATCTTCTCCCATTTAATAAAATGTCTTTTTGTTTTATTGATTTTTTTTCTTGTACAAAACCTTTTAGTTTGAGGTAGTTTCAGTTGTTTATTTTTCTTTTGTTTTCTTTTCCCAAGGTGAAAGATCAGAAAAAAATATTACTAAGAGCATTCAGTTTACTGTCTATACTTTCTTAAAGAACTTTTATGGTTTTGGTTCTTACGTTAAAATCATTAATCCATTTTGAGTTTATTCTTGTACGTAATGTAGGAAGGTGAACCAGTTTTATTGTTTGCTTGTTTTTTATTTTTATTGTTTGCTTATTTCTGTCTAGTTTTTTAAACAGCACTTATGGAATAGGGCCTTTTCTTTATTGTATTTTCCTGCTTCCTTTGTCATAGATTAAATGACTGTATAGGCATATAGGCATGGCTTTCTTTTGGGGATCTCTATTTTATTCCATTAATCTATCCTTTTTGTTTTTAGGCCAGTATCATGCTGTTTTGAATACTGTAACCTCTTCATGTAGTTTGATATCAGGTATCATGATACTCTACTCCATTCAAGTTTTAAAGTAACAGCAATTTATTAATACAATTCTAGAATCTATTATGTTTTAATCATTTATATATAGCTTGTACATATCATTATATTTGTCAATTAATAAAGAAAATTACATTTTGCTATATTCATGTTTATTTACTTCAAGTTAAGAATATTAAATCTTTTTTTAATATTTTATTTTATTGTTTTTGACAGAGACAGAGAGAGACAGAGAGACAGAGAGAAGGGGGAGGGCCCAGAGCAGTTTCCATAGTTGAACTCCATCAGTTTTCGACATGGTTTCATTCCACACAGGTGGGTGGGGGCCTCACAGGGCAGGAACTGGGCTAGGGGCCTCCCACATGAGAGGCATACCCCTTCGATCCAGAGGCTGGACCAGGGGTGAGAAGCAAACTGGGGGCCTCCCTCATGGGAAGCACACCCCAGTTCAGCGTATGGGCCCGCAGGATTTGATCCTTGGTCCCCGGGGTTGCAAAATAAGCTTTTAATGCTCTGAGCCATCCTAGCTTCCCTGATGAAATCTTTAAATAATTTTCAATTTACAACTTAAATTTCCTCAAATAATTTAAGTTTTATTTGGTTTTAATGTATTCAATTTACTTTCAAACTATTTCATTTGTATGTAACATGGTAGGAAAACTTTTGTAGTGATTAAACATCTCTAACAAATTTATAAATATAATGAACTTAAAGTTTACTTAAACAGTTTAACACTATTTACAGACTAAATCAAATAAATTATTTTACACTCTTCAAACAGAAATCTCATACAAAAATTAGTTACCCAGTTTTGTATTTTACATTATCATTTTAAACCTAATATATCAGATCCTCTAATTTTATGTCACTATGTAATATGACAAAATTAAACAGAGGCCTGTTAAATTTAAGACTAAATTGCTAATACAGTGCACTAGATTTGTTGTTGTATAATTTAATACTAAAGCTTGCTGGAAATAAAAATACTTAAGGAAATAGTTTGATCATTACAAGAGATTAGAGATTGTTACTTAAATGAAGGATAGTTTGTTAGTCAGTTGATTGGTTAGATAGCTGATATGCACATAATAGGCCTAATAAAATACATATTTTTATAGTTGTTATAACCTTTTCTAAATAGGCAAAGGTATTTCAAGCAAATGTCTTCAAAAAACTGGTTTCATAAACTACTCCCTGAGTTCAACTGGTATTATTAACTGTTTCTTCTTACTGATTTACCTAAACCTCACTCCCAAGTTATAATTGATTTCTTTATTTAATTCTTATTCACCAGTTTATTGTTTTAAGTGTTTGTGATATGTGTGTATGCATATATATACACATCATCTAGTTTCAACAATAATCAATTTCTGCTATGTTATTTTATCCATTAACAATTTCTCAATTTGGCCTGTATTATTTTGTTGAATGTTTAAAAATCATTGTAAAACAAAATACTTTTTTATTTAATTTTAATTATTTTTCTGTTTTTTCTTTCTTGCCAGGATTCTTATCTTACAGACACTTAAATCATATCCAAATATTTTAATTCTTTTTGTGTATTGTTTTGATCCTGGGGATAAATTAGTAGCATCATGTTAATGATGTATTATTCCAACCCAATCAAAAGTACTAATTGAAGCCAATTATGACTAAAATTTAAAATTTAGGTTAAATAAAAATTGTATGCTTAATATGCTGTTTAGTTTTTTAAATAAAATTTTAAAAGATTTGCAAGCACAAAAATTAAACATAGTTATAATGGGGTGTATCATAAGGTTAAAAAACAAAGCTTTATTTTATTTATTTATTTTTTCCCATATAATAAAATTTTTCTTTCCGGTTATCATTTTTACAAACTCAATTTATTAAAAATAACTACATTAACTACTTGTCTGTGCTCAATTCTCACAATGTGGTCAGTGGAAGCTCTATAGGTTTTACAGTCTTTGACATTTATAAGCATTCTTGCTATCTGGTGGCCAGAAGTCTGTTACCTTATACATTTTCTGCCTAGATGTAAAATGAGATTTTTCTTCCCCACAAAATTCTAGTTCTATTTTATTTAAAATTAGTTTTGTAAACCAAAAATATAGAAATTAGGGAATACTTTAAAATTGTGGTCTAGAAATATATAATGTTTAGTAACCATAAATTTATACTCATGTTTCCTAAAAGCTCTAATACTAATAATGTACAATATATCTATAATAATTCTTAAATCAAAAGTCAAATTTATTAATTAGAAATCATTATTATTTTTTAACATAGGTATTTTTTTGTTATACATATCCATTATGTATTTTTCTATAGATGTTTCCTAAATTGTGGTTATCTTTAAATCCATTGTTTTTTGTTTTTAATTCCTTTTTTAACCTATGAAAAATTTTAGATTGCTTTACTTAATTTTCAGATATATGGGCAAATTCCAGATATCTATTACTGATGTTTGATTTAATACCATTGTTGCCATAGAATATTATTTATGAACATTGAATCTTTCCCAAATTAATGCAATTGATTTTGTGCCAGAAAAAAAGCTTTATTTCAGTAAATATTTTATTTGCAGTTGAAAAAAAAATGAAATTTTGCTGTTGTTGAGTATAGTGATTTATATAATTTAGCTAAATTTGATTGATAGTGTTTTCAAACTTTTATATCTTCTATATCCTCACTGATTTCCTGTCTACTTGTTTAGTTAATTGAGAAAGGACTAATAAAATGTCCAGTTATAACTGTAAATTTCTTTATTTCCTCTTATGATTTTATCAGTTTTGTTTCACGTATTTTAAATTTGTTATTACATGAATAAATATTTAGAATTTTTATTTTCACCTGATAAATGTGTCTCTTTTATCATTTTTAAATAAACTTCTTTATACTGCCAATATTCTTAACTAAGAAATCTACTCTTTTTTATTTTAAGATTTATTTTTAGTGTTTTTGACAGAGAGACAGAGATACAGAGACAGAGATAGAGATAAGGGGAAGGGCCCGGAACAGTCTCCATAGTTGCACATCATCAGTTTTTCCACATAGTTTTGTTCCACAGGTGGGCGCAGGGCTGCACAGGACAGGAACTGGGCGAATGTCTCACCCCTGTAAGAACTGAACTGTAGGCACTCCCCAGTTCAACATATGGATCCGCATGGGCCAGGGCTGGGATTCGATACTCGGTCCCTGGGGCTGCAAAGTGAGCACTTAATCCGCTGAGCCATCCTGGCTTCTCCTACTCTCTTATTAATATAACCATCCTAACTTTTTTTGATTATGGTTAATCTGATTTTTTTTTTTTTGTCATTTCACTTTTAACTTGTTTGTGTATTACTTTGGGTAGCAAAGTTATATCTCTCTTAAATAATTGCACTATCTAGAATTTTATAATTTCAAAATGCAAGTAATTTCATTGTTGAGAAACTCATTATAATAAGCAAAAAATATGCCTGACTTTAACATCTGCCCATTTATTGGTCTTAGATCTGATGTGCAGAATTCCAATGAAGTGTAATCCCTTGCTACTAAACAAATGTTCTAATAGTTAGGAAATCACCACTAAAGTAAATGCATAAAAAGCTCATTGAGATGAAATTTGGAAAAGTTAATATAAATTATATATTAAGTAACAGTGTTTAAAACAATTCAGAGTCATTTGTTAATTCTATTCTTAATTTTTTTGAGAAAACTCTATCCTGTTTTCCATAGTGGTTGTACCAGTTGACATTCCCACCAGCAGTCAACAAAGCTTCCTTTTCCTCACAGCTTCTCCAATACTTGTTATTATTTTGTTTATAAAAGTCATTCTAACTTGTGTAAGGTGGTTATCTGATTAAGGTTTTGATTTTCATTTTCCTAATAGCTACTAATAGTGTGCATCTTTTCATATATCCATTGGTCTTTTATACGTACACTTATATTTGTTGCAGCACTATTCATGGTGGTCAAGACATGGAACCAATTGAAGTGTCCTTCAGTCAATAATTGGATGAAGAAGATATGATAATATGGTACATTTATACAATGAAATATTACTCAGTCATAAGAAATAATGCAATGCTGTATTTGCAGTTACATAGGTTGATCTTAAGATTATAATGCTAAGTGAAATAAGTCAGAAAAAGTTGAGAACCACATGATTTCACTTATATGTGGGATATAAAACTGAAAGCAACAAACAAGACAAACTAATAAGCACATACATAGACACAGACAACAGTTTAGTGGTTACCAGAGAGTAAGGTAGGAAAGGCAGAGGTTGGAGAGAGTAAAATGGTTCAAATTCTTCTACATGGTAATTAACAGAGTACTGGCTTTGAGTGGTGAACAAACAATGCAATATGTAAATGATGCATTATAGAATTACAAACTTGAAACCTACATCATCTATTAATCAATGTCACCTCAATAAATGTAATAAATTTTTTTAAATATAAAAACAGTTTTAAGAATATTAGGTGTATTTTGATTATATAAGAACAAGTTTCACTTTTTGGAGATGCATGGTTAACTACTTAGTGATGAAGAGTCATGATATTTGATTTGCTTTAATATAGAAAAAGTTAAAGTAAATATGGCAATTAAAAATTTTCTTCTTATCA
>PVKE010017303.1:0-30919 GCA_004027555.1 Craseonycteris thonglongyai
ATATTATATATTCCATTGCCTCTTCTTAAATGAGAACTTCACTTTTTTTTATTAAAAAGGTTTATGTGTATAATTTTGGGTTTTCCCCATTGTGAAAGAAATCGAATAACTGTTATCTGGAAAATTACCTAAAATGTAGACATGGTATGGTATAATATGTCATAAAATGCCAGAAAAATAAAGGACCTGTTTTATTCCACAGATGAATTGAAATACAAGAGTATATCAATATAGTAACATAATTTTATGATGGTCCTATTACTTTCTTAATTTGAATATCTAAAAATAAAATTAAAGAACCTTTATTCGTAGGAGACTAAGATGATTAATTCTGCAAAGGTCTGCCTTTTTTTATTGATATCCTCTGTATAGATTAAAGGAGATTTGACATCGATTATAGTTAATGATTTTGATCTGTGTTGCATATAAAACATCACAATTTTACCAATTAAAAACTTTCCTAACTTTATTTGTAAGATCAGCTATTGCTGCATCTTCAATAAAAACGTGTAAAATTCTTTCCCAGATCGAATAAATTTAGTTGAGCTGTTAAACTTGATCATTCTGGAAACCTGTTTTTTATGTCTACTTTAAGAAAAAAAATTCAAATTTATTCAAATTACACACTGAATTTTGGGAAAAAATAATTTAATAATATTCAAAAACAAGAAAAGAACTGAGATACTTGAGGTCTTTCTGATTACTCTTAGAGCTGATGATAGAGACGTTAGTGGATAGGAAGGAAAAATGACTGACTCATTGCAGTAAATCTGGCATTAAAATGTAACATAATGCAACTTTGAATACATCAATTCATGACTCCGAATGCTATCACTTATAAAATGATAGTATTGTGCATCACTGTCATTTAGCTTAATTTTAGTTATTTTATAATCATTTTGGGATGTGGTTATTTTGTTTGAAAAATTGTTGACATGCAAAGCAAGAAACTTAAAATGTCTTCCACAAAAGCTCTCAATTTAGCTCAAGACAGACGTTGAATATACATATAAAATATAATTCAAAATCTGCTTTAAATCTGGAGACTGAAAACACTTATGTCTCAGAAGTATGTACCCATGACTCATGGATGGTCAAATTTAGAAACAGTAATGTTTTGTACCAACCGGTAGCTGCAAAAGTGTTCCCAATGGTCTCTGGATGTAAGAAGTAATCAAACAGCTGGGTCCTAATCTTCCAAGACACAAATCAAGGAGCCTGGTCACTGGTCAGCAAGGCTGATGATTGCCTTCTATGTTGTTTTTGGATAGAAAAAAAAATAAAATAAAACCCTGGGCCTGATTGGCAACTTCTTCTCTGCCTCTCTCCACCCCAAGTCTGTCCATCATACAAAAGCCCTGAATGTTCTCTTCATGCAAAGGGAGAGCTAGAGAAGACTTTGCAAGCTTCATACAAAAAATACACCCTCTGTAAAACCATTAACTGGTCATTAGTAAAGAATTAGGAACGTAGTGAAACTCTCTTTCACTAAACTAAAATGTCATATGAAAAAACATTATATATGCTGTAGATAGTATCTTTTATATTTATGACATATATATTCAAATCTTTCAAGCAGAAAATTCAGTCAAGTGAGATCCATTGGTAGTTTGAGTTCAAAGTCAATGAGCAAATGGAAATCATTGCGGCATCTCTCTCATTTCCCTAGTGGACATTAGACCACTCAGAATGTGTCACATAATTTACAGTCCCTTGATAGTAATTGAATATACACATTGAGAGTGCACTGGCAGAACACTTAAGGAAGATTGAGTGCAGGAGGACCTGCTTACGTTATTTTTGGCTCTACTGTGGATTTTGCTTTTAATTTTTTTCTTGAGATTAATTTCAGTTTGGTTCTTCCATCTTATCCAAACAAAGCTTTGGGAAAAGAGATTAACAGCAGCATCAAAGAAATTGTGAATTTTAGTTTCAGAGACACTGTAATGTAATGACAGAACAAAATCTGCATTTTACCATGAAGAATTTTACACTGCAACTGTAGTAGTGTCAAGCAATAAATGAGAAAGGTGATTTTTTTGAGCCATTTCCCGAATATGCAGTGATATTTTCCAAAATTTAATTTAGTATTTCTGTTAATATTAAACAGATTAATTAATATATGGGAAAATGAGGACATAAAATCTGGTAGTTAAAGTTTGAAATATCAGAATAGTCTTTGTTTTAACATTAATAATTCTAAATCTCTGTATTTTTATGTTGTCCAGCAAATTTTAAATCCTTAGACCTATATTTTATTGAAAGTCATTCTTTAAATGGTTTGTTTGCTATGCAACACAGAATCTCCTTAGGTAGTAACATTTAATATTTAAGAGTCTACAGATCAACATAGTGAGGGTTTCAACTTGATTTTATAAAGACTTTCATATATTCCAAACATATACTGTCCTGGGGAAATGGAAACAGACAAAACAGCTACATGAAAAAACAGTATTGTTTTTTTCTTTCTTTCTCTCCTTCATGTCTCCTTTTCTCTTCTCTCTCTTCTCCTTTTCCTGTCCCTCACCCTGGACCTCTCCTTCATTTTCCTTGGAGTATGTTTATAGAATGAACCAAATTTTATCCCAGGGACCTCTATTTTCTCATGATGCACACACACACACACACACACACACACACACACACACACACACACACACACACACACACACACACAAGAAAGAGACACTTTCCAGGTTCTTTTCACTGTTGACTTGAGTGAAAAAATGTCTCACTCACTATGACCAAATAAACTTTTCTCTGGCCACTAAGATTTGATTTACTTTAATAAATTATACTTTTCCAAGATCAAGACAATGGAAAAAAATTAAATGGTTAAGAAGAAATTGTTGGGGATGCTGTGAGAGCTCAACAGGTTGAGTACTTGCCTTGCAGCCATGAGGTCCAGGGGTCAAATCTCAGCCCCAGACCTTGCAAACCCATATGCTAAACTGTGATGCAACTGGTAACCATCAGGACAGTGGCAAAAGTTCTTGCTTCCCATGTAGAAGGCCCTCAGTTCAATTCCTGCCCTGCATGGCCCCACATCCACCTGTTACAACTATGATGTACAACTACCGGTATGTACATCTGGGCCCTCACCCCTTCTCTCTCTCTCTCTCTCACTCTCTCTTTCTCTCTCTCAAACAATAAAGTAAATTTTTTTAAAAAAAGAAGAAAATGTTCATCAGTGAATATTTTCCCATGATGAAGAAAAATGAGAGCATGTGAGAATAACAACAATCCAAATCCAAAATTTAAATATTTGCAAGAGAAAAATTCCTCTATCTTAAGATATTTATATTATAGATCTTCCTTTTCTGCTACTTAATATGGCAATCATATGTTCAAAGATTTTTTTGGCCTTTGGAATTAAGATAAAATAATGTGAAAATAGACCCTTAAGAGAGTTCAAAAGCAATAATCTTATTTAATGTACCTATTTACTTTTTCTATTATCTCCCTTACTTACTTTCAATTTATTCTTGTTGTTTTGTTTTGTTTTGTTTTGTTTCTGATCTTCTTTATCCCCTTTAACTTTGAAATTTTGCTTAATATTTTTTTCTTCTAACGTAAGGTGACCAGACGTCCCGCACAGTCCCGATTTTTAACAATTTGTCCCGCGTCCCGTGGCGTTTTAAAAAAGTTCCGATTTTTGGAAAGAATGCACGGCAAGCTCGGGAACGGCGGGAGATAGACCAAATTTTTAATCAAGAACACCCCTCCCCCCGGTCAATGGTGTCCCGCTTTACCAATGTTAAAATCTGGTCACCTTATTAAGTCAATCTGTTTTATTTTGTCTTTTTTTCAACTCTTTTGTTCTACTTCTTAACCTTCTGTCTCTCCAAACCAAACTGTCTATAGTATGTGACTTAGTACCATGTTAAATATCTTTACATATCACTTTGCTTTCCATAACATATTGGTGTTTTGTGATAGTTGGAAGACATTGTTTATAAGTTAGTAGAATTTTTTTATATTTTATGAATGCCATTTATACAGAATTCATAGTAATTAAAGACAATAAAAATAGGAAAGTTCTTAGAAAATGTAATCCCCCTCACCTTTTCTTTTTAAACAAGATCAAATTTATTTGCCTTGGTGAAAAATGACATCACACACGATAGTCTTTAATATTTAAAATATAAATGTATAGTACACAGTATAAATGTTAAAAGTAGTCACAATTCTTCTTTTCCTCTGTTTTGGAAATATTGTAATGTCTCATTTGTAAAGATTTGCAGTAAAAATCAAAGATAGCATAGATTTTAAGTTAAGCCAATATTTCTACCGCTATTTCCTATTTTTTATATTAGTTGAATTGTCTCTTTCCATTAAGCTGTTATTGTAAGCCAAGGGAATAATGCAAAAGTGGGTGGGTAATATAATTCTAAATATAAAACATTCAAAAGAGCAGAAAATAACATCCAAATAAAACAAAAATAAGCAGTATTTTATTTTATAAACTTTTATATTTATTTTAAAAAAGAAAATAACAATAAGGAAAAGTTTTGTTTGTTTTGTTTTGTTGGGTTTTTTTAGCGAAATGATACAGTGCCTAAAAGTTATGATCAACAACGAAACTTTGTTGAATAGAAAACACTGAACTGACAACTGGCTCTGTTTCTGTCAAATCCTGCGTTCTACCAAAATGTTATGTTACACTCAGTGTACTCAGACCTCTTTCTCTAACCTACTATGAAAAATGGAGACTCTCAGGAAGGAACTAGGAGAGACATAGTATCAAGCATATTAAATGAAAGACACAAGCAGGTCTCCAAACATTTTATAGAGTATCTGTAAAACTTTGGTTAACTCAGATTGAATCAGTTCACAAATCTCAAATATACAAATGAACAATTTTATACTTGATATTTCCTAACAAGCCAAACTCATACCTCATAATTACATGTTTTGTGAATAATAATATGGAAAATATAAAGTAGTGTTCATGAAGGCGAACCAAAATGAAACAAGAAAAGGACATACCAAAAAAAAAAAAAAAAAGGATCACAGTAACATTCACTAACATGGAAACACCTGGTCCTTAATGAGAAGTTAGTAACCACTGAGATCTTTCTGCGAACCTGCATGATTTTGTTCTCTCATTCACCTAATCAATAACTACTTGAGTATATATTATTCTAGGTTATGAGGACCAACTAATCACGGTTTCACACTTTCAGGGATATTATATTCTTGTGATGGTAAATGTATTTGCAAAATAACAGAAGAAAATCACCCAGGGGCTAAAATTATTTTTAGTTATTAATTATTATTTTTGTAATACATGCAAACCAAAGGGATCTATGTTTTTATCATATAATGTGATTTGTATCATGACTGCTAAAGTCAGGGGATTTTATTTAATTCCAAAATGTGTAGAAGAGACTGTCTCACTCTCGATATAGTGACATGACTTATTTTTCATTTAAATGTAATTTTTTCCCTGTAGTGGTGGTCAGCAACAGTATGCCACACAGACAGTGTATTGTTCAGGTCTAATTTGGTCATGGTTGTGCTGCAAGGAATCAGGTAGCGATCAGTTAAGCTTTATTTTAACATTAGTAAAAAGAATTAAGATATGTGCCAATATGTTCTAAAATTTTTAACTTCATAGAAAAACTGGTGGAATAAGAGTTACATACACATATTGTAATAGTCTGAATATTTTTGGAATCTGAATTGTGTGGGGAGGGTGAGTGAATATATACTTATCAATATATGTACCATCATTTACCGTTTTTCATCCCCATTGCTACTGATTGGCAATTTTCTCTTCTGGATGCGGGAAATCTCTTAATGAGTTTTATGAAGGATTGTTAGGCGGCCAGAGACATGATTTATTAGATCTAGTACTCATTAGTCCATGCTTCTCATCCCTATTAACATAAGTGATTTTTCCAGAAAGCACAGAGGCTTCTTAAACAAAACTTAGGTTTTGGGACTGCAAATAAAGGAAACAGTGGCATAACTGAGACAAAATATTGTTATGGTCCGACACCTCTGGAACTTAAGAGAGTATGTTGAATTCCTAAATGGTAACCTTCAAGATAATCTGAGTAGCATATGCATGTGTGTCTCTGTGTGTGCTCACACAAGTTACATAAAGATAAGTGTTTCACCCCAGAAATAATAATAATAGTGAAATGAGTGATGTCAGATAAGTAAAAGCGAAGTAAATACTTTTAGTAATAAACTTGTGATGTTTTAGACACTGTTTTCAGTCTTTACATATAGTACTAACTTTATCCTCACAACAATCCTATATTGTAATATCATGTCCACTCTGCAGATGAGGAAACTGAGACAGAGAAGCTGTGTAAAGTGCCCAAGGATGCATAGCTTGTAATGGAAGAGCCAGGATTTAACTAAATTTAACCTGAATGAACTGACACTGGAGTCATTGTGCTTAATCACCACTCCTGGCTGTCTCTCTGACAATTTAGTGTTAGAGTAACATTTGGGTCTTTATAATAAGTAAATACTCTGCTAAGTGATTAAAATAATTCTAATTAAAATTAAAATAATGATACTTAAGAAAACAGATTCTAATAGAATTAGACCTAAAAGAAGGAATAGAAAAAAATAAACAGAAAAGGGAAATTTGAAGATACTAGAAGTTCACCAAATAAACAATTCTCTGTTTTAAGAACAAATTATGCTAGTGCACAGGAAAGACAAAAAGAGTAACAAGACACTGAATTGGCTACAATCAGAGACCTGAATGTCAAATGCAAAAGCCACCAAGAGTGGAAGACAAGCCAGAACCCAAAGGAAAAAATAGCACAAGGAGAAAGACTTGGCAAAAAAGCTAAATGACAAATGAGATGCAATCATAAATCCAAATCATAGCTTACACATACACACTAAACAAACAAATAAACAAAAACAAAACAAGATACCTTAAACAAAAATAATCTGACTGCTAAAATTATTTGATTGTGCAGCCACAATTGTTTACTCCCCAATTTAGTGATAATCATATTTGCAATAAGTTTGCATTGAAATTTACTTAGTAAAACTTTTGTCAATTCACCCCCGAAAAAGTAAACATTTAAGAAGAAACTTTCTCTAAACCTTTTAGGAAACTTTTAAGAACCAACAGTTGGTATGTAAATTGCATAGTAGAGATCCTGAATGAATTACTTAATTAACAAATTCTTATTTGTTTAGCTCAAGTCTAGTCATAAATTTAATAAAAATGTCAGTTGTACTAGATGGTAGAAATTCTGTAGTCAAGCCTTTTCATTTTATCTAAACCTAATCAATGAATATGTGTGACATACTGCTATACAGGTCCAATTGTATATTTTCTGGTTTCACTAAAATACAAAGCATTTTATTCTGATCTTATACTTTAACAGGTGAATAGCAAGACTGGCTGTCCATAATTCAAATTTTATTGTCTTTAAATTCTAATCTCTACATAGTCTCTGTTAGATAGAATATTATTCAATATCAGAATTTAAGGATTTAACCAAGAATTCTTCAAATAGTTCATGTCAAATATAATCCTTTAAAAATGCTTACTCTACTCTTTTAAATTTTCCCAAGATCTAGAATTTGAAATCTGTTGAGATTTTTCAGGTCTCAGACGTGGGAATTTGTCTGAGAGTTGGGGACAGTAAAGCATGAACCCGGGTGAATACAGAAGATTATACTTCAGGTTGGCTTCTCCTCTGCTAACATTTATCTCTTTGGCATGATGAAGGGCAGTTCAACGTTGATTATAAAAACAAACATGATTAACACTGAAGCAGCATATGTTAACACTGCTGCAGCCCAATGATGAATGAGCTGTAAATGATGCCAACACCTGTTCTTGAGGATGGTGTGTGACACCCAACCCCTGTGGAGTAATAAGTGCTGAGACACATTGGTGCACATCTCACCAATTACCATAGTTTATGGAGGAGTTCTGGCAACATATTCTTTCTCTCTCGCTCTTCTTTGATTACTTCCATATTTATTAATTCATTCATAACTTCACAGTCAGTTTTGATTTATATATATTCAGATGTAAGTGGTCTGTACATGTGACCATACATTAGCCACATGGGACCATATCAAGTTACCCAAAGTCCTAAGTGACCAGCAAGTGTGTTTCCAAATTGGAAGCATCTCTTCTAAAATATCATTGTTAATTAACATACTTGGGTCTGATGTTGATTGAAATGATCAAACATCTGAGCTAAATTGATTCTATTTGACAGTGGCTATAGTGGTCATTTAGTTGCAGTGTTTTATAAAGACAACCTGAAAAATGAGAGTAGTTGAACATATGTGATGATGTGATCTATAATTTTTTTAAAGATTTATTTTATTGTTTAAGAGAAGGTGAGAGAGAGAAGGGAGGAGGGCCCAAAGAAGTCTGCATGGTTGTACATCACTAGTTGTGACATAGTTTCATTCCACACAGCTGGATGTGGGGCCATGCAGGGTGGGAACCAAACTGCAGACCTCCTCCATGGGAGGAGAGAACCTTTACCACCATGTTATCCTGGTGGTTACCAGTTGAGTTGCAATTCAGCACATGGGTGTGCATGGGCCAGTACTGGTATTCAATTCCCAGACCTTGAGGTTGCAAGGCAGGTGCTCATCCTCCTGAGCTATCCCAGCATCCTGTGGTCTATAATTAACATATAAACTACTTAACATAAGTATAAAAATTTCTATGTAATGTGACAATTATAAACAACATAGTTCTGATATTATCTTCCAGTATTATTTCAGCAAGGAATCAATGACATATCTATGTGGAGTTTTAAACCATTTAGTGATCTTTGTTATGTTACATGTGGGTCTATGTTCCATATAATGTTTCTACTCATATGTCCATATCATGTGACATACTTATTCTGTTCTTAATTTTCGCCTCATTTTATTTCTTGTCAAACTTCTCCCACTCTTTCCACTTTTCTTCAAAACCAGGTTGACAAAATTTTCTTTCGTGTTCTAAATATAATTCCTTTATAGGAAGTTAGAACATCCCCACCCGGAGGAATGGACTTCTGAATATATTATGTCTTCCTGTTTTTAAGCTCTTTATTCTTACTTTTCAACTGACACCTTTGGTCTATCATCAAATGTATTCAGAGCCTTCTATTTTTTTAAGGAAATTTTGTTTCCAATTCTTGCTCCTATTTTATAATGTTCTCCCTTCAATTTCTTAAATAAATGTCTAAGTCTATTGCTCTTATATCCTCATATCTCTTTTCTTTCTTAACTCTCTGCAGTTATTAAGGGAATGTCAATATTTCAGGTTAGCAAATAATTTACTCTTACAAAATTCATGACATTTGCAATTAACATATTTCTTTATAATCTTGCTTGATATTTTTATCTTAATAACCAGATAGTAGATTCCATGAAAATACTGATTATGTGTGTTTTATTTTCCAAGGAGGATTTATGAAATAGATGGTAAGACTGTAGTTTCTGAAGTTTAACTCCCCAGGTTCAAAACCCTATATTTTCATGTACTAGCTGAATGACTGTGGGGAATTTTAACCTCTCTGTTCTATGTGTCTCATTTATAAAATGGCAAATAATAGTATAGACTTCATAGAACTGGCATGAGAAATAAATGAGTTAGTATACGAGGGCTGTTCAGAAAAATCTAGCCATTGTCAATGTAACAAGAACAGTTACATGGTTGGATACTCTCCAGACAGCCCTCATATGTAAATAGTGTGTGAAAAGCTTAACACATAGTATATGTCCTATATATTTTAGCTATTTAGTATTATTTTAATATTATTTTTGTCACTTCTCTAATCCCAGAAATTTGCACTGTGCCTGATACATAACTTTCAACCAATATATTTATTGTGGATGAATGAAATGAATGAGTGAATGCTACATTTAACACAGCTGATTCTGCTATGTTTTTAAAACATATATCTCATTTGATTTTCACATAACAGAACCTCGCTGTGCAAAATATCATCCTCACACATGAAACAGAATTCTATTTCCAGGTCCTCTATGTTAGTGGAAAAATCTTTCTGCGTGTTACATCCAGGGAAAAGCTATGATATGTAGGAGTGACTAGAGATGAAGTTACTATTATAATGGCTCCCTTTCTCAACTTCTATTTTTATAACAGTAAAATTTATTTTCCTCACAGTAGCCAAAATAATTATTTAAAAATATGACAAAGCATGATTTCTTCTGCTTAAAATTATTCTGTATCTCCCTAATACTAAGAAAAATTCAAATTTCACATACCCTCACCAATAAGACCCTTCTTGACCTTGCTCTGCCTATTTCTCTGAGTTCATCTGCTACCGTATATCTTGCCTAGCTCATTCTTGTTTTTGACACTTGTTATTCCCCCTTGCAATGCCTTCTCCTTGGATTCTCACTTTGCCGACAACTTATTGTTCAGTTTCTGTTGAAACATCCTTTTTCTCAGACATATTCTTTGATCCACCCCCACCTCAACTCTACTATATATGTCTGCTTTATGTTTTGATATCACCATCTGCAATGATCTTTTCCACTAGAACGCAAGTTCTATGATGACAGAGACCTTTCCTGTCTGATTCATCACTTTGGCCTACTGCATGGTATATTATACCTTATTATGAATTATCTTTTAAAATGCATTCATCAATGAAGTTACAGACAGGAACCATATTACAAAGAGCCTTGCACATCATATAGAGATAGAATTGTATCCCAAGGGCAATAGAAACCATCAAGAGATGGTAGGTAGAAGATTGGGATGTGTGTTTAAGGAAACTTTACAGAGGAAAACTTGAGGTAGCACTTGAAGAGCAGGTAAAATTTGGAAGAAGAGAGAGGTACATTCCAATGAGAGCCAGGGATAGTAGGATGGTCAGTGATGCCATAAGGATTATGTATGTTCAGGCTATAATGAGTAACTAGATGAGTATATCGTAGAATTTTCCCTTAAGATAGCAGTGTCAGGAACATTGAAAAGGTAGAGAGGAATCACTGTGTGCTATATTGCTTGTCAATGTGATTTAGAATGATATTTCACAGGTGGTATTCTTAGAAAAGTACAGATTAACTGGAGATCAACATGATGAAAATCATAAGAAAATCTATCCTTGACATGTCAAAATCCTTCTGGTTTTTTAGAGCCCAAGCTTAACGGTCACATCCTAATTATGGCCCTCCCTAGTGAGAGTAATAAAGGAAGAGTGGTCCAACCCTTTTATTCTATACGAAGTCAGATCCAAGGAGATAGTGACATCCTCAAGATCACAGATAATACCTTTCCCTTTGCAATAAGCTCTCATAGAGCTTCTAGCGGAGGTAAATGGATATGTCCTTCAAACTGAGCTAAAGGAGTTTACAGGGTGGGTATACATCTTGGCATTTTCATCATTTCGCCAGTCTTATTTCTATAGGACAGATGACTGTAATGAAAATGAAGATGGGATCTGTGTCCATCATTGTTTCCCAGGTGCATAACAGAGTAGATAGCTAATAGACACAGAGGAGACAGTTAATAAGCATTTTGTGGGTAAATTAATAAATGCAAAACACAGCAGTAGTAAAAATGGAAAGTTAGGAACAGATCCTGACTGCTGGACTTAAAACACCACTGAGATTTGGAGACCCCAAAGTGGCTAGGGCAGTGGTCGACAAACTCGTCATCCAAAAGAGCCAAATATAAACAATACAAAATTGAAGTTTATTCAAAGAGCCATTTTTTTTTAACTTAAGCTTTACTTTAGTAGGGACATTTTTATGGAAATAATTAGGATTAAAAGTGCACTCTCGAGCTTGCCTTTGCTAAATATGTCTTAGTTTAACTAACGGTACATTAAATAAAACTTGGTATCATACTTATATAAAGATAATATTTATTTAAAAATATAACAAGTTAAATAATATAAAAGGTATCCTTAAAAAATAAACTACAAATACTCCATTAATGTGAACAATGGCCTTGCATTTCCTTGGAAAGTAAGGGTAAGTCAGGTTTGTATGTTGTTTTTAATTTTAGGCACAAATTGTGGGGCAGCAATTCGACGGAGATAATGATACACATGTTTGCTAGTGACTATCCGTGCTATTGTTGCTTTCTAAAAATGTGCCTCTTTTCTGTAGGCTTGCGTTTCAAAAATGTTTACTCATCTCTTACAAGGCAAGTTAATAAATAATATTCCGTGCCTGCACTAAACATTTCGTGGAAGAGTCGCAGCCAAGGAGTCAAAGAGCCGCATGCGACTCACGAGCCGTGGTTTGCCGACCACTGGGCTAGGGGATGCTTCACTGCCATCTCACAGTCTCCCATTTCAGTGTCATCAAAGCTGCTAAGATGTTCAACAGACCCACATTCCCTTGGGTTTTGGCAGTGGAGAGGAGAATCTGTTGGGGAAAATGGTACTTTTGCAGAGCACTTCTGGAGAAGGGAAGCTGCTGCTCATCTGCTGATTAAATGGGAATGGGAAAAGAATGACTACCTTGATAAATCAGGACAGTGTTATAATGTTTGGGTATATCTGAGAAATATCTTAGACTATTCAGTGTGCATCAAGGGAGTTTTCCATCTCACTGAAAATTTTTACTGCCAAATGGAGTTTAGGGTGTACAGTTTCACAATGGAGCCTTATCTGTCTTTTATAATCCAAAGGAGTGGGTCATAATCCTTGGAGACCTCAAAGATTCTTCTTTGATGGTGATTTGCTTTTCTGGTGCTTTCCTGGGAGTTGAACCTCCCCTGAACTCTGGTTTTTGTTCTTCTGTCCTCAGTTTGGTGTTCTGCCTCCCTTGTAACCGAGAGTGAACATCTCCACAGAAACCCCACCCTCTGATTTCAACATGCACCCTGACAAGTCTTTCCATTTCTTCATCAGTTTCATTGATTCTGTACTCCAGGCCAGTGGTCCTCAACCTTTTTGGCATCAGGGACCGGTTTTGTGGAAGACAATATTTCCACAGACCAGGGGTTGTGTCGGGGGTGGGGAGATGGTTTCAGGATGGTTCAAGCACATTACATTTATTGTGCACTTTATTTCTACTAGTATTACATTATAATATATAATGAAATAATTATACAACTAATCTAATACCACTGCTGATCTGACAGGAAGCGGAGCTCATGCAAGTGATGGGAAAGCTATACATAGATGAAGCTTTGTGTTTGCTCTCCTGCCACTTAGCTCCTGGTTTGGTCTGGTTTCTAACAGGCCACAGACCTGTTGAGGTCTATAACCTGGTGGTTGGAGACCCTTGCTCCACGCAACCAAATCAGTCATATTCTAAGCCCTTTCTATGACTATATGATAGCAAATAAAATTTGTATGTGAGAACTTCCTTTTTCTAAATCTCTAAAACAGACATGAGGCTTAAACCTTTAGAATACATCACATTCACCTTCTAGAGACATTTATTAGCAACAGCACACACTATGCAGACATTATTAAATAACACCCATCTGAGAGTTGCATGTTAACTGTGCTTAATGCTACAATTTAAATTATCTTTTACTATTCTCCATTTCCAAATACATAGAACTGTTGGGAAGTTAAGCATTATTCCAAATGATTAGACATTTCAAATACTATTATCAAAATAAAATTATTCCCCCAAATAACAGCATACATGCATTGGATTGGATTGTATCTTTACCTTTGCATGTTCTCATCAAAATCTTCTAACAGCCAGTTAAGTATCCATCATCATCATCATCATCATCCATGTTTTATATATGAAGCAAAGGGGACCTAGGGCATTAGATGGTGTCCCATATTCTTCTGATAATAAATATTGGCTATGGAAAGTTAATTAATGACCACCTACACTATTCAATCATATGTTGTTAATCCAAAGCCAGTGTCAAGGATTATGTTCACTTTAAACATTTTTATTTTATTGGAGCATCAGTAGAATAAAAAGTAACAAAGGAATCAAGATAGAATTAACAGAGTGAAGACTGAAGTTTCTCAGCTCTAAGGACCCTTTGGGTGTCCCTGTATTCTTCCCCTGCAACAAGGTTTCTCTGGTAACTGCCCAGCTCACCCTCACTTGAAAAGAGCAGGCTCTGTCAGCCAAAGGAAAAAGATTGGTCAGTGTAATTTCCTGCACTGACCACCTGTCTTTTTCCAAATTTAGACATAATTTGTGATGCTAAATAAGGTTGCCCCCTCATCACTCAGACTAAACTCTGAATTTCAAACTGATACTTTGTTTATAACTGCCCTAAGTCATTAGTTCTAAGGATGAAAAGACTAGTTATTTTAAGCACAAAAATTTGGTAAACAAACCAGGGAGAACTTTCCCCTCTTTCTTTAACACCCATGGGCGCCTCAGGATGTTGCCATGTGAATTTCACTGCTGTCTTGTCATAGCCTTGGCCAGATAAGCTTTCCGGGCTCCCTTATAGATGAAGGTTGGCACTATGATGCTGTGACCACAGGGCCCACAGATGGCCACTGGCCAACACCACATCTGAGGAGCCAGAGTCTTCAGGACGCGACAGTGTTCCATTCCTGCTCTTTAGTGGGTTTCCTCCTTCACCACCTCTGAGAAAGCCACAGTGTCCAAAAGGAAGAAGCGGACCAGCGTCAACAGTGAGAGACCTCAGCAGCCTCTCACTGCTCTCCCGCCACCCTACCCTCAAACTCACTCAAGAATTAAAAAAAAAAAAAAAAAAAAAAAAAAAAGATCCTCTACTAGACCATTCTCTGTCTAGGCTTTTCAATTTCTACATGCTATTAAATTTGTGGAGCAAACATTCCTTGTTCCTATCCCATTTCCTTCCTTTTTACCCTGCTCTTAGACTTATTTAAGTGTGCTATCCTTCCAACAGCTGACATAACACTGTGCCCTACAAGTTAATCCAAAACTTCATTTATTCCAACGTTGTACCATTTAAAGAAAGAAAACCACTTACTCACATAAAATGCCTATCTACTCATTAGCATTCTTTGTGACTCCTTTTATACGAATACACATGATGCATATGTGTGTAGGTGTATATCAACACAAAAATATACATGCAAGAGCATATGTATTTGTGTGGGCATGCACACACAATACACACACATATACAAGTGTATATTCATCTTTTTTTTTAAGATTTATTTTATTGTTTGAGAGAAGGAGAGGGAGAAGGAAAAGGGAGAAGGGTTCAGAGCTGTCTCCATAGTTGTATAGCATCAGTTGTGACATAGTATCATGGATGGATGTGGGGCCACACTGGAAGCCTCCTGCATGGGAGGTGAAAACCTTCACCACCAACTCAGTGATTACTAGTTGCATTGCAGTTCAGCATATGGATTTGCATGGGCGGGGCCAGGATTCGATCGCTGGACTTCATCATTGCACTGCAAGCTCTAAACCTGCTGAGCTATCCTGGGATCCCCTATTCATCTTTGATTTAGTTAAACTAACAGAGATTTTTAGCATGTCTGTCCAAGAGCTAACTTTTGGTGACAGTTTTGATTCAATGACAGAATGTTAGCAGCCTGCCCATTTAGTTCAGGTTCATTCCAATTTTTAAGAGAATGAAACTATTCTGATGTTACTCTGGTGATATGAAGGTTTAACAATAACTCCGCTACATTGTTTATTTAGCTTATTTGTATTCAAAACTAGAAATTAAAATATTTAAAAGGCTAAGAGACAATAGAGAGAGACTGTGATAATTTTTGGATGCATGAATATGTTAATCCCAAGTATAAAGAGGCAGTGTAACATGGAACCAGAAGAGTGTGCCTAGAATAGTGAAATAAAGTTTAGAGGGAAAGTCTGGGTTCTTCCACCTATTAGGAAAAGATCAGGAAGTTAAGGACCCTTGAACATGTTTATTCTATATAATTTAGATAAAGTCTAAATAGTTGCTATAAGTACCATAACAAATATAATCCTAAAAACATACAGAGGGAGAGACTTAATAAATGTATAGGTTGTTGTTGAGCAAATAATAAAGAAAATTTGAGTGAATACTATATTATATAGTGTTTTTAAGCTTGACAAATACTAAGTTGACTAGAATATTCTTCTAACCTCGAGAAAGCCCACATTCTAGTATAGGAGAAAGAGAAATAAATAATTACAATCCAGACATATGACCCAAATTCTTGCAAATATTGAACAAGAGCCATTAACTCTATTGGCAATGTTGCAGAATTTTTTCCAGAAAGCAGTTATATTTAACTTCTCTGAAAGTGTGTATGAAAGGAGGAGCTAGGACAGCACACTGAAGAAGACATTCCTACCTCCAGACTCCAGCATTAGATATGCCTCTTGACCAAACTCTTTCCTTATGAATGCAAATCAGAACAGCTATTTCTGCTCCTGCCTCCAACTCCTGATTGCTAATAATTTTAAATTCTTTTCCCAGAACATCATTGTTCTCTCAGCTTCCACTCTTTTATTATCCCTTGGCTTCTATGCCATTTCTGTTTTGTTTATTCACTACATGTACAAGGTGATAGTTTACCGAATAATTTATTGTCCAAAAAAACTTTTCAAAGATATTAAGTCCTCTATATGTTTTCTCTTTTTATATTTATGATTTTGATTTATTTCCAGGTTGATTACATTTATCAAGTTGTTGATCCACATATAAACTGGAGAATATATACCTCAACCTTCCTAGTTCTATTAGTAAAACTGCTTTTTTGGTGATATTGTTTGAGGAAGACCATTGAGACACACTTTTATTGCATCACTGTTGAATTAGAAGTCTAGTGGAACATGTGGCATACCTACACACAAATAAGATTTGTTCCATTAACATCTGTAAGAGGAACTTTTTGCTTTGTCTGAACATTCTAAATCCCAGTTCAGAAAACATTATTGAGGTGTGTTTTTATACAAACAATAGAAAAATTAGTTGAAGAAAGCAATATTATAGACTATGTTACTTATGGTATTCTAGGTAGTTAATTTAAGCATACATAAAAATTAAGTGCAATAAATTTAAACCTCCATAACCACTGTGTTGTCCTGATGGTTACTACTAATTTCTCCATTTAAGGTATATTGATGAAATATCTAGCCAGGAGCTGCTAAGACAGACAAACAAAAAACAATGTTTTCTTATATCTATATAAAACCTTTTCGCATTTTCTTGTTTCTATGTTTTCAATTAGTCCTCTCTTATACCCAGTGCCAATCCTTGTCCTCTGGTAATTTCCGTGGAACTGACCATTGCTTGAGTAAAAACTGAGGAGTTTGATATATTAATTGAAAAAAATTCTCTCTGAATGCAGTTTCTTAAAGCACATTAACTGTATTTTTGTTGTTGTTGTTATCGTTTTCTCTTTCCTATTTGCTACTGGGGAAAATCCATTTATTTGCAATTTGAAGAGAACTGTCTTTTTATCAGAGCTTTCTAATTCTTTATAGTAGCTGTTGGAGCCATGGGGCAGAAGTGATACTAGACATAGGTGGGCATATGTCATTGAGAATTGGAGGGAAAAAATCCTTCCATATTCTAATTGAGATTTTTTTTCCCACATTGCTTACAAAACTGGAAAGTAAATGACTTCTATGTGTAGATAATTAAAATTTTCATAATGAAAGTTCAACTAGTTAAACTCTTGAAAATCTACAATGAACACTGATTTTACCTCTTCAAATTTATTGAAATACACTCAACTAGATATTATCTATAACAATAACATTAAAAATAATAACTCAGAACATATCAGGCACTGTTGTAAACATTTCTATCTAAGAACATAGTACAGAACCCAGGTGATACCTAAGGTTTTACACTAACTGTATTGTGCTAAGTAATATGACAAGAACTTTTTTTTTAAATATATATATATATATATTTTTTTTTGACAGAGACAGAGAGAGAGAGATACAGAGACAGAGACAGAGAGAGAACTGAACTGGGGGAGCTCCTAGTTCAGCATATGGTTCCTCACTGGACCGCATTCGCTCCCCTGTCCCCGGCGCTGCAAAGTGAGCGCTTAACCCACTGAGCCATCCCGGCTTCCCCATGACAAGAACTTTGATGCATCAGTGATTGGTTCAGTTTTCATCCTAAAACTGATTTGGGGCTTGATTGATTTTAAATCATTTGAATTAACATCTAGTTTCTAAGCTGAAATGGGTGTTAGTCCAGAGAATATGTCTATCCTTTATAGTTAGGCCATTCTAATCCCCCAAATCATGTGCATTTAAGCAACTAAAGATTCTTCTTTTTAAAAAGGACAGATACGACAAGATGGGTTTACTGTGGTGCTTTTCCCCTGATGCTGCCATGTTAAACAAGTGATATTAAAAGAAATAAACGCCACATGGTCTCATTAGACATTTTGACATGCTTTCCAACCTTTGGCATCCAGAATAATAAAAAGGCTGGTTGCTTTGATGTTGTTTCAAATTATGAAAATCTGCAATTTCATTATTTATAAATAATGAACTATACCCCAAATACCCACTTCCCCTAATTATAAGGAATTTCTTCACATTGAAATAGTCATCTTCGTATATAATGCATATTGAAATGTAATATGTTTTGAGGATGATACCTCTGAATAGTATAACAGTTGAGAATTGGAAAGTTTCTTTTCTCCTTCCTTTTTGCAAAGCCCCACATCCATGAATTTTACTACATGTTGTTTAAAACACTGGCTTAGGATAAAGTAAATAGTAGTAACTTTACTCATACTTTGCTCATAAAGTGCCTTCTAAGATAAGTTTTTAATTTACTCTTACTAAATATATTTGTTTTTGTGCATAGAGTTTCACCATGGGTTTTAATTCTGGTAACTGGAAATATATTTATATAAGATATAGGTGGTACTTTTATTAATCTATATTAAATTAACCTTTATAAAATGGTTCTTAAGTGATTCCTTGAAAAAGTACACTTTGTCAATGGGTAACATGACAATTTGAAGTGAAAACAAATTGTGAAGGATCTTCAAAAGTTAATCTAGGTAAATAAGTATATAGCTGCTAAAACTTTAAATAAAAAATACAAATTTTTAAGGAAATGACCACTTTTTATTATTATTATAACAGAAGAGCTGTCAGGTGGTAGATAATTTGCTTTTAAAGGATTTTTCTCCCCCAACATAGATGAATCAACATACGAGTATATGAAGAAAACTAACTCGTTTGTGTTTGTTCCAATAAATATTTGGTAGGTAGCTAAAAGTTGTTTCTATTGAGTTTTGTTTTAAAATGTGTGATTATGGTGCTGCCTTTCTGATGAGGACAAGAACAGGGACTTTTGGTATCAAAACAAGTTTCTCTAAATTGTGTTCTACCTAGAATTAGAACAGATACATCTAGGACAAATGTGTTATTCTCTTCAGAATATGAGCATATAATCTAAAATTTGACATTGTCCCTTTTAACCTCACTTTCCTCCACTAAAATACGCACTCTCTTGTTAATGACACGGGTAGCTTCCAAGTAATTGTTTATCCATGAGGGTTTCACAAAGTACCTTATTGTTTTACCATTAAGTATTTATACATCAAGCTTATCCTATCTTTTATGGCTAAGATACACTTTTAATAATATGTGTTAGTGTTACCTAAAGGTATGTTATTTTTTAAGATTTATTTTTATTGTTTTATTGACAGAGAGAGTGGAGCGGGCCCAGCGCAGTCTCCACAGTTGTACCTCATTAGTTTTTGATGTGGTTTTGCTTCACAGGTGGGCGCAGGCCTGCAAAGGGCAGGAGGCCAGGCCAGGGGCCTCCCACATGAGCTCCAGCAGAAGCTGAACTGGAGGCTTAGTACTACCCTGAAAGTTCCTTGTCGGAGTCTAATCTTAACCTATACATTTGAATTCCAAATTTTAAACAAGCCTCATATTATATAGTTTGAGACTGTTGAGATAATAATGACCGTATTTCTTTAAAGGCTTATTTTAAGTGAAAATATCTGCATTATTCTTTTTTTTTTAATATAATTTATTTTATTGTTTTTGACAGCGACAGAGAGAGACAGAGACAGAGAGATGGGAGAGGGCCCAGAGCAGTCTCCATAGGTGTA
This sequence comes from Craseonycteris thonglongyai, assembly GCA_004027555.1. Lineage (NCBI taxonomy): Eukaryota > Metazoa > Chordata > Mammalia > Chiroptera > Craseonycteridae > Craseonycteris > Craseonycteris thonglongyai. Next base: position 19,959 of record PVKE010017303.1, read on the forward strand.
CATCATCAGTTTTTGACATGGTTTTGCTCCACACAGATGGGTGGGGGCCACACAAGGTGGAAACTAGGCTGGGACCTCCCATTTATGAGACACACCCCCTTGAGCCAAGGGCCAAACTGAGGGGAGCAGGGGCGAGAAACGAACTGGTGGCCTCCTGCATAGGAAGCATACCCCAGTTCAGCATATGGGTCCGCACAGGCTAGGATTGTGATTCAATCCTCAGTCCCCGGGGGCTGCAAGTGAGCACTCAATGCACTGAGCCATCCTAGCTTCCCCCATTATTCTTTTCATAATATCACAACTACACAGAAATCTAGCATAGAGAACATTTATTACAGACTTAATTATAACAAAATTAACAAAATTCTTGGAAATTGAAATCCTGCTTAAATCGCAGTATTGTGCCAAGATTAATAATGTCCAAATCTCTGAAAATCACCTCAAAAGACAGGGCATTTTGTTTCATAGGTGTTCATTCTTTGTATAAATGTGAATTTTCTTTCAATTTTCAAATTAGAACTGCTTATGATACCCTAAATGACATGTGACTATAGAATGTTAATCCCATTATGCTAGTCTAGTTTGCTTGTTATTTTAGCATCATCCTAAATAGTTGATTAACCTTAAGGTGGCAGAGACCTATTTTTGTACTTGCAGATACTGTATGTAGAATCATACCATATGCAATTCCGATATATGCAGATTCCAAATATGACACCATATGTGAACCAATCAACCAATCAGTGCACACATATGTAATAAGGATTAGCCATGCATTGATTACTGAGTTAGATCACTGTTGTTCAAAGCATATCTTGCCTTCTTAGGGCTAACAACCAAGATGGAAAGACAGGAGCCATAAAATAATAGCCAATTAAATATAAAACCTGGATAAACTATGAATTGTTAGAACTGACCAATCTGAGTGTCCTCATTGGGGCTTATAGACAAGTAAGATTGGAATAAAAAGAGATGAGTCTGTATTATAAACTTTACAGGGGCATAGATAAGATGCAGACTGTTAATCTATCCATTCAATATGCATCTTGTTTTATTATTTTAAGGTGTGTTTTAAGTTGTTTTTCACATGTTATATGAATATTTGCTCATCCTATTACATAGTTTATACCATTTAACAATTTCCTAATATTCTGTCATCTGCTATGTCAGTCTTTGATCATCGTTGTTGAACTATTAAAGGGTTTTGAGAAGGTACTTAACAAAATGCATAAACTAGCAGAATTATTTGTTTACATGGAAGGGCTATTTTTAATAATGGTTGTGATTCACTCATTCAATTTATTAAGTACCTACTATGGGCTAGGCACTCCCCTGAATACTGGCAATACAGAACTGAAAGAAGACAAAACCCCCTGCCATCAAGGAATCTACATTTTAGTGACAAAAGTGAATATAAACAATATAAGTAGATAAAGTATATAGTATGGTAAATAATGCAAAATAATAAAGAGTAGAAAATAAAGCAGGAATATGGTATAGGTGAGGATAAAAATTATAGGTTGGGTAGTCACTGAGGTCCTCACTGAGAAGGTAACTCTTGGGTAACGACTTTTAAGAGCTGAGAGGCTAGTCATGTGTGTATCTGAGAGCAGAACATTACAGGTGAAAGAAACAGAAGATGTTTTCCTTTACTAGAGGTGACTGTTTGCACAAGTTGCTCATGGTGTCAAGGAAGAGAGAAAGGAGCAAGAACCAAGCGCCCATTGCTTGAAGAAAAACAATCTTTGCTTTAGCATCCCTATTATTTCTGTATTATAGACAATATTATCTTATGTATAAGAATTTCAGTGAAATTCTTATACATAAGATAATATTGTCTATAATACAGAAATAATTAATTTCAGTGAAATTCTTATACATAAGATAATATTTTCTATAATACAGAAATAATTAACTTCAGTGAAATTCTTATACATAAGATAATATTGTCTATAATACAGAAATAATTAATTTAAGTGATATTCTTATACATAAGATAATATTTTCTATAATACAGAAATAATAGGGTTGCTAAAGCAAAGATTGTTTTTCTTCTCCAAGCAATGGGCGCTTGGTTCTTGCTCCTTTCTCTCTTCCTTGACACCATGAGCAAGCCTTGTGCAATGTAACCTCATCAAATTTAACAATAAATTAAAAAAAAAAAAAGTAACATGTCCATTGTAGAGAAAAAAAAAAAAAAAAAAAAAAAAAAAAAAAAAAAAAAAAAAAAAAAAAAAAAAAAAAAAAAAAAAAAAAAAAAATTAAACCAAAAAAAGAAAAAAAAAAAAAAAGAATTTCAGTATTTTGAAATGAAGTACCATTCCATTCTGAGCATCTAACATTTATTGAAGGTTTTTCCTAGATCCTATAACAAGTACTATTTCTGCCTCATGAGTTTGTTTAATATAGTGGAGAATAAAGATTAACAAGAAGGATGAGGGAATAATGTAATAACAACGTGGAGAGAGTTTGTGTGACATTAGATGCATTCTTATTAGGAGCAAGAGTCAAATCCAGCATTTTCCTCAAGATATTTCCCAAACATTTCACTCTCTAGATAGAGAAGGCTATTCCAATTAAGTAAATTATTATTTGCCTTGGAGGACCTGATTATAGAACTAGTATTAAAAAGGTTATTTTTCTTTATACTGATAAACCCCCAAAACATGATGATCTCAAAGTCCATCTGCATTGTTGCAAATGGATGGACCTTGAGATCATCATGTTTTGGGGGTTTATCATTATTAAAAAACATCAACAATCAAACAAACAAAAACCAGCCTTTTGTTGCTAGTTCTATAATCAGGTCCTCCCACACAAACAAAAGTTGCATTGAAACATACATTATGCTTTCTTTAGAAGGGTATATAGTGTCTGCCATATGTGTGACAATTCTGATTATATATGTGAGAATGGATAATCCCAGTTCTTGTTAACTGTGGTTGCAAACCCAAAATAATTATGATTATGTAAATAACTTGTTGCAAGTACCAAAATGCCTCAGTTAACATGTGTCATTAAGAGAAATAATGGCAGATATGATAAATAGCTCGGACCTCAATCTCTAGTATAATCAGAAAATATTAATATGTAGTTCTCTGTGACACAGTCTGATGACTGTACATGGGTAGATGGTGAAGTGAAGTTTGGCGTAGTCATGGTTTTGGTTGAGTGTCACCCTTCCTGCTGATCCAACCCTAATGTTGGCCATTCACTGGCTTTCACTTCTCAAGCTACAGAACCATAAAATGCTCTCCAAATACCTAAAATGATGAACCAATTCCAAAGTACTGACATTACATAGTCATATTTCATGCATGTACCATGATGCCTGGCTGATAGTAAGACTTAGAGACCTGTTCTTATACCTTCATTTCTTTGAAATTTATCTAACTTTTCTATTACAGTGTTTCTCATATTTTAGTGTCAACATTATAAGTGATCATTTAAAATTATGTAACCATGTTACATTTCAGGTTTCCCATTAAAAACATAGCATTTCCCTCAGAGATGTTGGCAGAAAAAGACATCGGTTTATAATTTTTTTTCTGACTTATATCAACTTTAACAGAAGAGAAATTTCCCTAAGGAAGGAAATTTTTCTAATAGCATTAAATTTAAAAAAACTGAAATTGCAGTAACTACAGTCATGCAGAAATCAAATTGTTTTGGAGAAATTCTTCTCTTCGTACACTGTTGGTTAAGCCATTCCATCTAATGTGTGATACACTCAAAATAAGAGGAAGCAGAGATGCATTTGGTTTAGTTTTTAAATGTGTGTTCTCTGCGACACTGGTACCACTGGATTCTATTGGATTTGTGTAACAATATATATTATCTTCTTCCTTGTTAAATACCATAGGTTCTGATAACTCCTGCAGCTAAGAATTCTGCTTAACCTTCCTTAATCCAATGTTTACCAAACTTATTTGCTAAGGGACTATTTCTTACATCAGACCAATTAACATGTTCTGGACTAGTGTTTCCTGGAGGAAAATGCTGCTAAAATACCTTCATAATTGCTGCTGGAATGAAATCTATATCCAATTAACAAAGAGGTTTTCAGCTTTGTAAAATCACGGTGGACAGATTGATGCTGGTGTGTGATGCTGTAGGGTACACTGCATTACCTTTTAGATGTTGACAGTGAATAGTAATTGGCTACTTAAGAAACAAGACACTTAGAACATCTTTGGACTCTGTCACCACTACTTTGGAGCAGGCAACTAAAATGCATATTTCAAACTTCGAGTTCTATGAAAATATGCTGAATTTAGGATTGGAAATGTATTGAGCATCATTTACTAGAATTGGCCTTATATGTGAGAGGGGTTACTATTTACTTGAAACACATAATTTTCTGGGACCCACAAAGCTTTTTAAGTCCCAAATTGTCTTGTTCATATTTTATTACTTAATGGAATTCCAATCCTGGACCTCCTCCACCTCTCATTTGAATTAGGTAATCAAAACAACTCTGTCATTTTTTTTAAAAGATTTATTTTATTGTTTGAGAGAATGTGTGAAAGAGAGGGGTGTGTGTGTGTGGAGTGAAAGAGAGAGAGAGAGAGAGAGACAAAAAGAGAGAGAGATAGATTGCCCAGAGCAGTCTCCATAGTTGTACATCATTAGTTGTGACATCAACTCTGTCATTTTCTATCCCATGACTTTGCTTAGGTTTTTTTCACTTCCCCAAATGCCTTTCTCCTTTACACCTGTCACTGCCCATCAGAACCCTCTGCTGCCTTCAAATGACCCTGCTTCTACCTAATACCTTTCCTCATTTTCTGTATGGTGAACAGACATTTGCCCAGACCTCTGACCAGGTAATCCAAATGATTCCTCCTTTCTGTATGTCTCAATGGGACTTGCCCTGCCTTTTTATTATAAGACATTCTATGAAATACAGTTTATTGTATTTCATGTAAACATGTATAATAGTACACAAACACTGATGAGGCACTTTTCATAATCAAACCGTGTTTCCCTTATGATAAATAATGTCTTTTGAGTAGACACTAAAATGGAATGTCACGGCACCTTCAAAATTGGTTTTTGTCATCTTTTTTTACACTGGGAAAGTCAGTCACATGGAAACCAGAAGGAAAATTACATTCTGAGTTTTTATACATTAGCTTATTTACTGAAATACACAGAAAACTTTACATGTAAACCAGGAATTGCTTTCTTTAGGACCCAGGCATTTTTGATACATTGCCTTATTCTCATGCCACTCGGATGTGGCCACTTTTCCACTGGTTGAAATTTGCTTTAAAAATGTAAAAAGAATTATGACATATGCTTGTACACCTACATAGTCAAATGTTTGTCTCTTATTCTCTGTAGATGTGGTTCATCCACCATTTATTTACATAGTTAGAAATATTTCATTTTTAACTTTTTACTTTTAAATAATTTTAGACTTGCTGTAGAGTTTGAAAAATATTACAGAAATTTTCTTATCATTTTCAACCAGCTACCCCAAATGTTAACATCTTATACCACTAGGATACAATTCTGAAAGCCAGGAAATTAACAGTGAAGCAATTCTGTTATCTACACTATAGACCTAGTCAAGTTTCTTTAGTTGTCTCACTAAGGTCCTTTGATGTCCAGGATTCTCAACCTTGAATTACTTTAGACTCCTCCAATCTGACTTTCCCTCGGTCTTTGTCTCTGAAGACCCTAACACTTATAAAAGTCAGTTGTAGAATGTCAGTTTTAGGTTATCTGACATGTATTCATAATTATATCCTTTAAGAAATGTATTCATAGTTTTAGGAATATTTGTGACGATGGTTTGGGTGGCAGACATTTGTTTCTCCAAATGCTTTATTGAATCATAGCCTCACTTTCCATATGGTAAGAATAGATACCTTAGAGTTTCTTAAAAGGCAGAAAATGTCCTATATTTCATCTTTGCAGGTATTTTGTCCTGTATCATTCCTTTGAAAGATTTCTAATGAGATTGCGTTCCAAAGCTTAGTAGTCTCTTTTGACATGAATACACATCTTTGATTTTTTTTAATGATTCTTTATATATGAAAGTATTTTTTGGCATTACATGTTTTCTTTCTTAATAGTCAATAGTAGGTAATATCAGACAACTTAAGATGCTGAAATTTGATTGTTTGTCATGATTTATTCATTGTCCTGGCTGGAAAATCTTAGACTTGACTGATACACCTCTTCAATGAATATCACAGATATATCAAATTTAGAATATGTTACTTTTAGATTGAGAATGATAAAACATTTTTTATCTACTTGCCTTCTTCCTCTTCATTTTCTAATGCAAATGACTTTCTATTAACTGATCTACTATGCATGAGCATCATTTAACAATGTTGGCCATGCTCTTCATTCATGAAATGACATAACATAACATCTGAGATATGCACATGTACATTCTCCTTTGTTTCTCCTTCAGAATGTTTCTTCTCATTCTAATCTTCTCTAACTTGTGTTGACATACGTATAACATTCCATAGGGTTCTTCTTTATTCATATCATCCATATACTCTGGACTATCTCAAATCCTCAGATCTTTTGGAGAGCCTCAAAGGCTCCAAAAGCTTCAGTTATCACCTTTGTGCAGGTGACTTGATCTTTACATCTTAATTTGGATACCCATCCTGAATTTTTCATTGGCATTTCAAACTCAATTAGCCATCAAACTATACACTTAATTCACTCTTTAACCAGAACTTCTTATTTTTCCTACCCCCACTTCCAGACTTGGGTTGTGATTTAATACATTCACTAGCTTCACCCCATCACACATTCTGTCCTTGGCCTCCCAACCCACACTATTTTCTTAATCTGGATTGTTCTCCCTCTTTCTTTCCATATTTATACATGCTGATTTTCTTTTTATTTAGGTTCAGTTCAAATAAAACTGCTTGCATCAAATGATGCCTACCTTGAACAATTCAAAAATAATTAAGGAACTCTCGTGTTTGTAATGAATATTATTGTTTCCTGTTTTACCACTTCTTGTAGACATGTGTGTATTGCTTTGCTCACTGGATTATAAATCTCCCAAATGAAATTTTTGCCCTTCTTAATCTAGTCCAGTAACATACTTGCATACTGATTTGTTGAACTGACTTCATATGAATCATGCCTGGTTTGTCATTGTTGTTCTTATGGTTATTTGATTGTTTTATTTTGTTTAGTCAGCCATGAAAACAGCATGTTCTCTCAGGGATAATAATATTAAACACTGCACCATAGAACCATAGGCATTTCTTATTCATTCATTCAAATATGGTCAGGAAAATTAGAATGAAAGCAGATGGAGGTCTCTAGAAAATAATGCATTTTCTCTCAATCACTAGGAGCAATATATTGGGGGGATTCCTAAAGTAATACAGTTTTTATCAAACCCAATATGCTAAGGCAGGAAAAATTAATCACATTATTTGTAATTTGTTATTGCTTCCTCAGTGATCTACAGATCAAAAATGTATCCATTCTGATACTTCATTTCTGAAATATAATGCTGTGTTTGTTAAATTTATCTAAGAAGGACCTCTTCTTAGCACATCAAATGCAATCTGTAAAAAACACCACCCAGCTCTTAGCCTAGACACAAAAGATAGATGAAAATTTAAGACTTTTCAAAGGTGAATCCACACATTTTGATGTCTTGACAGCATTTGATAAAAATCTAGTGTTCTGAGAGACAATTCACTTTATTTATTTACTTGTTCTGGAACAAAATCTGTTCAGAAATATTGAAATAGTGACCATTATTAGGGAAATATTTGTACATATATTCATAAGTGCAATCTTTTATAATATAAAAATACTTTTCAGGACTTTCTTTGTTACTCCTTCTGAGATAAAGAAAACTCTCGATGTCAAGATGGAACAGAGGAGAATGAAGTACACAATATGGTAAGTGACTTGCAAATAGACCAATCTGGCCAAGTTTCTAAAGTTCCATTATGTAGTTACCAATTGCGAGCTGCCTACATATAAAATGCAAACTTAAGGTAGTCACTATTGCAAGCAGTTGTGAAATGTGACCACAGTTGACTCAAACTTTGTTCACTCCTTTAAGCTTATTTTGCTGATGTAAAAAGACACTTGACTATCACCCATGGCAGGTAATTTTTGCTCTAATTTTTTATCAAGGAGTATTCATGATTGCTAGTATGACTAAGACACACATATTTGTGCTCCGGACCTAGAGCAATAACATTTCCTAAAATGGCATTTGGGATTAGAATACTGGTTTATAATGTACAAACAAAGAAAGGCTTTATAGTTTCTTAAAATTTGGTTTCTACTTTGTTATTCAAATAATTATACATAGACATGCAACAGTAAAATATGTCTTGATGCATAAAGGGTTTTTTATTATTAGCTTGCAAAAGCAAGTTAGTTTTACTTACGGTAGTTTATAAGAATCTCCAGTGTCTCTGGTTGTTTCCTTGCTATGTTTTCTATAATGATATTAGAAACATGTTGCATAAAATTCCTTTTCTCTTTTCATCTTATTTAGAAGACCCTCTGTAGGGCTCCTTAGAGAATGAGTGATGGGGGTTGAAAAAGCAAAGTACTCACAAGAGAAGAGAGTTCTGGAGTCATTTCTGGAGCACAGGAGATACACAGTATCTACTAGCTCTGCACTATGCCCTTTTCTACTACCATCTCACCCCATCCAGTGCCCAGGAAATGCTGTATGTTCACAGTGATATGATGGCAAAAACTATATTTTTATTCTACCAGTCCAATTTCAGACACCATTTGTAGATCCCTTTTTATTTAGTTAGAACCATAATTTTATTACTTTATTTTGTGTTGTTTTTTTTTAAGATTTATTTTGTTTTAAAGAAGGTGAAGGGGCAGGGGAGGGCCCAGGGCAGTCTCGATATTTGTACATCATTAATTGTGATATAATTTCATACCACATAGATGGATGTGGGACCAAAAGCGGTAGGAACAAAAGTGGGGGCCCACTTCTTGGGAGGTGAGAACTTTCATTGCCATCCCAGCGGTTACCAGTTATACCACAGCCCAACATATGGATCTGCACTGGCCAGAGCTGGGATTCGATCCCCAAACCTCATGATTGCAAGGCAAGTGGTCAAAGTGCTGAGCTATCCAGCATTCTCTAGGGCCATTATTTGATACTAGAACTCCTTAAACTGGGATCAAAGAGTAAGCTTTTATACAAGATAATCAGTGATCCTTCTGAAATTATGTGCAATATGTTGTGTGTATGCTATTTTTTTCTGTGGAGACAATCAATAGATTTTATCAATTTTTCATAGGTATTGATGACAAAAATGTTTTCATCTGACATGGTTCAAACATAGAACAAATGCCATTAAAATGAAAACATTAAAGGAAGTGAATATGTATATATGTATATGTGTGTGTGTGTGTATGTATGTATATATATATATATATATATATATATATATATATATATATATATATATATATATATATAATGTTCCAGGTGGCATTGGCTATAAAATTTGAACCCTCATGACTCCTTTTTAATTAGAAATGTTTTTAGAGGAATAAAAACTGCTCAAAAAAGTTTTGTTGGTTCTTTCCCTTTCGTCATTCTTTAAAAATTGAACCAAATTTAAAGTTATTCTTCCAAATAAAAAAATATATGAAATTATTTTATAGTCACTTTACAAATCCTTACACAGATCTTACTTATCCTATGACTAAATGTATATATTTAAAACACATCTATTTTTTTAAAACATTCTACTGATATTGGCACCTTTTGCATGATTATTGGTCTCTATTGCCTATGGATTTTGTTTTACATTTGTATGTTTGTTGTTGCCCACAGTTATCAATAGAAAAACCAGTTCTGACGTGCTCATCATTTTTCTTATCTTAGCTGGAAACGCCAGAAGTCATTCTGCCTCATGCATGATATTCTTATCTCTCCTAATGTGGACATTGCCTCCTAGTTGAATATATTTATTCTTTGATACCCTGGCAGCTTATTTTATTTTCATTGAACTCCATTAACAAAGATTTTCAGTTAGCCATAGTCTCTACCAACTGATAACTAATTTAATTTTTTAATTAACTATACCGGCTCTCAATGAATAATTCAGATAGTTTGATCTTTTCTTTGAAGGGGGTGAGGGGAGGTATCCTTGTTTCTGATGAGCACAAGAAGGCTTCCCGTGCCAGCCTATGTCCTCATTTGACAGCGAACATGTTCCCCAGCTAGAAGATAGCTCAAGCCTATTAGCTTTAGTCTTTGTGCCAGAAGAATTTTCTGTAATACATTTTTGTCTCTTAGTGACTCTCTTTTCCAGAAGAAAAAGTTGAAATTTAATAAGATCAATGTAGAAGGCCAAATGCAGAGGCCAAAAGTTGCTCTGAGTTATGGTGTTACTTCTCAGCCAGATTCTTGTCTCTTCTGCCCAGCTGCAAAACGTCTCCCTACACAAAGGTCTCTTTAGTGCCAAAGGGGGATAAGCACAGAGAGATGAAAATATAACTGCTGTTGCATGGATGACCCCACTCACACTGATGCCTTCAGCAAGTTTTCCTTAGAATTCTCAGAGGAACGCTTTGCCTAACCACCTATCCCAACATTGAGGATTTACTTTTAAGATGGTCAGTTAATATTTCTTGAACATAAACTTTTGGCCAGAGTAACTGGAAATTTGAGTTTATTAAACTTTTACATACTTAACTGCGGTCTACAGGGTATTTTAAACATAGCCATTTGGCTTCAGATGTACTTTCCTACCCCCCAAAACATACAATGTGAAATGTATGAGACGTAATTGGATAAAGTACCTTTTCCAAGTTATCGGTATCTTATTTCTTCTAGATAATAGGGAAAAATATATACAGTATTTACACTGTTTCAGTTGTAATCTAGGTCCCTAAATACATAAGGTAATATATATAAATGTGTGAAAATTTGATGTGGGAAAAAAATAAAACATTATGGAATAGTT
>PVKE010017304.1:0-30914 GCA_004027555.1 Craseonycteris thonglongyai
TCACAATAGCCAAAATGTGAAAGCAGCTCAAGTGTCCACTGATGGATGAGTGGATAAAGGAAAATGACATACAAGAGCTGTCTGGAAAGTATCCAGCCATGTAACTGTTCTTGTTATATTGACAACGGCTGGATCTTTTTTTTTTTTTTCAGACAGCCCTTGCATACTTGGGATATTATTTAGCCTTAGCAACCACAACAGGGAAAGCCAGATGGCTCAGCGGGTTAAGCACTTGCTTTGAAGCCCCGAGGACCGAGGATCGAATCCCGGTTCCAGCCCTGGCGGACCCACATGCTGAACTGGGGTGTGCTTCCCGAATGCAGTGAGGCCCCTAGTTCAGTTCAAAAATAAAACAACAACAACAACAAAACAAACAAACAAAAAAACCCCAAAACAACAACAAAGAAAAATTCTTTCATATGAGGGAGACCAGAAAATCACAAAAATTGAATTGTCTTCTGGAGGTTGGGTCCCTTGTAGTACAGGCTTCCCTTGCTAGGTGAGTGTTTTAGGAACCATCTGCATCAGTGTACTAGCTGGTGGTATTCTGTTCTGAGAGGCTGCATCCAGCTTCAGTGAAATTTTTTTGGCAGACTCTTTCAATGGGTTTGCCCTTACATGATGGGTGATTTACATGAACAACGTGCAGCAAGACAACGCACCTATCCACACCATACTGAGTGTTCAGCAGTTTTTACCAAAAATGGCGTGACCACCGTATCCCACCCTCCCTGTGTACCCAATCTCACCCTGAGCGACTTTTGTGTGTGTGTGTCCCAGATAAAAGCTGTCCTCCAAGGGGAATATTTTGCCAATGTGAAAGAGGTGAAACAAAAACGGCAGAAGCTCTACAAGGCACCAAAATTGACAAGTTCAAAAACTGTTTTGACTCTGGGTGGTGTATATATATTGTAACACATAAATGAAGTACTATAGAATTATACACCTGGAACCTATATAATTTTTACTAACCACTGTCACCCTAATAAATTTAACAATAAAAAAATCAATTGATAATAATTGGGAAAAGAAACTATTTTGAGCAATGGAAAGAGTCTCGATAAGTGTATTGCATCAAATGGAGAGTTTGAAGGTGACTGAAGTTTAAATGTATAAGAATAAATACACAATTTTTATAAATAAATTCTGTTTTGGGGGGTTCCCCCTCATATGCTACAGCATGGATGAACCTTGAAGACATTATGGCAAATGAAGTAAGCTTGTCTTGTCCCAAAAGACAGTGTCTGTATGATTGTACTTAGATGTGGTCCCAAGAATAGTCAGATCCATATAGACAACAAGTAGAATAGAAAAGTGGTTTCCAGGGAATGTGGGGAGCAAGTAATTGAAACTGTTGCTGAAAAGGTGAATTTTCAGTTTTGCAATATGAAAACAGTTCAGGCAATGGACACATAGATCATTAAACCCTGCCACTTTCACTCAACCTCTTCTACAGTTATACCAAATAAGTGGTAGGTATTTCTAATAACCCACAGATTCTCCCCATCTTCCAGCCCTCAACTGAAATACTAGGATATTTGACTGAAAACATTCTTCAGTGATCTGTGAGGCCAGCTTTGCTATGCAATAGGATGAGAATGGTTAATCAACAAGCTGCCAAAAAAATCTATGAGGAAAAGAAAAAATTACAGGGGAAAAGTTGAAAACATATCCAAATCAATGAGACCCAGTAAAATCAAGTGTGTAGAGGGAACAATGCCCCTTTAAATAGCTGCATTACAAAGAAAGGCCTTACTAACCTAGATTTTCAGGTTAAGAGACCAGAAAAAATGAAACCAAATATCACCAAAGCAAGTAGAAGATAAGAAATAAGAAAGATTGGAATAAAACCAATGCAATAGGAAATAAAACAAAAAACTATAAAATTGGTGGAACAAAAAGTTGGTTCTCTCAAAAGATTAACAAAATTGATGAAACTTTAGGTAGGCTGGAAATTAAAAAAGGAAGAAGTCAAATTAAGGAAATCAGGAATGAAGGGAAGATAGGACTATTGATGCTACAGAAATCAAAATTACTACAAGGGAATAGAATATACTCTCAGCTAACTGGCACCCATGGGATTGGCAGATGCTTGATAAATGTAGTTTCTGGTTGCTTGAGAGTTACTATTAAAAATAGACCTAACTAGGGGATGCTAAGATAGCTCAGCGGTTGAGCACTGGCCTCACAATTGTAAGATCCAGGGTTTGATTCCCACCTGACCTATGCAAACCCATATACTGAACTGTGGCACAACTGGTAACTGCTGCTATGCTACCATGGCAAAGGTTCTCACCTCCCATGTGGGAGGCCCCCAGTTCAGTTCCTGCCCTTCATGGCCCTACATCCACCTGTGTGGAATGAAACTGTCACAGCTAATAACAACCATGGAGACGGCTCTAGACCCTCCCCGCTTCTCTCTGCCTTCTCTCTCTCTCTCTCTTTCTCTCTCTCTCTCTCTCTCTCTCTCTCTCTCTCTCTCTCTCTTACCTTCTCTCAAACAATAAATGGGCTGGGGCGGGGAACCAAACCTCAGACCTCACGATTGTGAGGCAAATAAATGCTCAGCTGCTGAGCTATCCCAGAATCCCACTTAATTTTTTTTACAAATATATTTTATTAACTTCAAGTAACTTTGAAAGAAACACACACATGTACACTTAAAACAGTTTACAGCAAGGGTAGAGAGTTTATAGGGTAGACATTGCATCAGGACCATCAGGATCTGATGATGCATTAATAGCTAGGACAGAATCAGCTGAAGTGGATATGGATGGTTTTGGATCTATATCAGTGGATGATGCTATACTGGCAAACTTGTGTACAGCTTTCTGAAAAGTGAATGAATATCAGCTTGCTTTGAGGCCCTATGCCTCTCACACACAGTCAGGTTTTGCATGATGTGCAGCTGCATAACATGCTGAGAAGTAAAGAAAGGTTGCTGTTCTGCAAAAGCTATTACAATTTCAAATGCTGCAGTAGCTCTCTGCCAGAATACTTTTTTCTACCTCACAACCATCATCATCACTCTTCCTCCTCTGCAGCACTCATTTTTTCATGATTCACAACAGCTTCTATGTTTTCTGAATAAAGTGTATGAGTTACTGGCATAGTTTCATTCACAGCAAGCCAGTTGTAGAGTTCATCTTGTCGTTAGTTCATTTTATTATTAACAGAGTCAACTAACAGATTTCATCATAAACTCTGCTACTGGCAGCTGCACTATTGACTGGAAACCCCTCAAAGTCACCAGAAAAGGAGGATTCCACAGATATCACAGCTGGCTACAACTTTCTCCAACATTTCCATGTTTCACTTCTCATAGAATCCCACGTACAACTGACAGTGTATAGTATCTTTAAGATTATATATATTTTTTTGTGAAAGTCCAGAATTGTCTTGTCAAAATTAGACACTTTTTGCATGAAGTCAAGTCTGTAAAACATTTTTACATTCTGTGCCAATCTCTGATTCATTAGTTATATCAGACTTATGATGTTAGCTGGAAGGTAACATACGAAAATGTTGCCATTAATGAGTTATTCAGCAGAACTTGTGTGACAGTTATCCAAGGGCAACAGAACTTTACTATTCTCTAGTATTCCTTCATAGATTTCTTTAACACTGGGGACAAATGAATAATGAAACCACTTGGTAAAAATTTCTGCATCATGGGAAAGCCACGATGGTTCAGTGGGTTAAGCGCTCACTTTGAAGCCCCGAGGACCGAGGATCGAATCCCGGCTCTGGCCCAGGCGGACTCACATGCTGAACTGGGGTGTGCTTCCCAAATGCGGTGAGGCCCCCAGTTCAGTTAAAAAAAAAAAATCTGCATCCATCCAACTATTACTCTGTGCTTCATGATCTATAGAAAGGTCAGTTATGCCTTTAAAGCGCCTTGATTTAGCAAAAGTTGCTGACCACACACAACTTTACCTTGTTTCCCAACTCATTTGGGCAAATGAGCACAGTTATATACTCTTTATTTAGCTTGAATCTGTGAGTTACCTTCTCATTATCACCAGCCAAAGTACAATTAGGTAGACACTTACAGTAAGCCAGTCTCATCTGCATTATAAATCTCTGGGTTCAAGCTATTTTCTGCAACCAATTGACTAAACATGTTACAAAATGAAGCTGCAGACTCAGAATCAGCTGATTTCTGCTCACCTGACAAGTCCACCTTATGGATGCCATGATGAACCTTGAACCAAGTAAACCAGTTACATGAAAATGAACACTGACATTCAATGTTAATTTTCTCATGGAATTCTCTCACTTTTTCCTGCGATATGAGTCCAGAAATACAACCATCTTCAGACCTTTTCAGCAAAAACCACTCATGCAGGGCCTGGTCAAGCACTTTCATTTTGGGTAGGTGGAGAGTATGATGCTCCTCCACACTCTTGTCACTCTCCAACTTAACATAAAACTGCTTTTACTTCTGAGACTGAGCCTTAATGCCATAGATTGCTGATGAACCAACATTAAATTCCTCTATGAGCACTGCACAACTCTCACCTTTCTCAATCCTCTTGCGTATTTCCATCTTTTGCTTGAAGGTAAGCACTATGGATTTACTTACTTGGGATTTGTTTCAGCATACTTGGGGTTGGGTGAGAACACAAAATTTGAATAGATCCCAACTGACAGGTATGTTTACACATGGTGAATTGGTGGGAATGGGAGACAAACATGTGGCGTGCAAAGAGTGGGCTTACTCACAGTGTGGCACAGTACACCAAGTTTAAACTTACATTTCCTCTAGAATTGATTTTATCTTAATTTAAAAATATCATTTGATTTATTTTTGTCAGTTGCTTGAGTTCTGGTTAACCAAATGTCAAGTGTATTTTGAACAAATTTATCCCCTGAAGTTAGACAACTTAGTTGAAATGCATAAATTTCCAGAAAGACACACGTTATCAAAATGACTAAAGAATAAGTAGAAATCTATATAGTACTAAAGAATTTTTATGGGGAAGCCGGGATGGCTCTGTGGGTTGAGCGCTCACTTTGCAGCCCCGGGGACTGGGGATTGAATCCCGGCCCCGGCCCATGTGGACCCACGTGCTGAACTGGGGAGTGCCCCCAGTTCAGTGAGACCCCGGTCCAGCTCCTGCCCTGTGCAGCCCCGCCGCCCACCTGTGAATGAAACTATGTGGAAAAACCAATAATGTGCAACTATGGAGACTGTTCTGGGTCTCCCCTTTCTCTTTGTCTCTGTATCTCTCTGTTAAAAACAATGGAAATAAATCTTAAAAAAAAAAAATTTTTTATTTAGGGCATGGCGGGATAGCTCAACAGGTTGAGCACTTGCCTTGCAACCATGAGGTCTGAGGATCGAACCCCAGCTGTGCAAACCCATATGCTGAACTGTGGTGCAACTGGTAACCACCAGGATGGTTTGGCAGCAAGGGTTCTCGCCTCCTATGAAGGGCCCACAGTTTGGCTCCCACCTGGTGTGGCCCCTCATCCATCTGTGTGAAATGAAACTATGTCACAACTAATTATGTACAACTGTGGAGCCCTCCCCCCCTTCTCTTTCTTTCACCTTGTCAAACAATAAAATAAATCTTAAAAACAAAAACAAAACCCAAACAAACCAAAAACAGCCTATTAGTGAGGGACAAGTGACAATTATATGATTTACAATGTAATAATAATAAAGTATACAATAAATGTAATGTGCTTAAATCATCCTGAAACCACCCCGACCCCCCAAATCTGTGTATACTTTTTCTTCCATGAAACTGGTCCCTGGAGACAGCTGGTTTACAGTATACATCTACAGCTAATCCAAATCCACTTTCAAATAACAGTATACCACTTCACAGGTAGTGTGTGTGCACCTTAATAATGTAATAAGATATTCTGAATTCCTCTGCCTCATCCCTTATATCACTGCTGTTATTAATTTCACTTATATATGAGGGCTGTCCAGAAAAAAATCCGGCCATTGTTAATATGAGAATGATTAGATGGCTGGATACTTTCTTGAGTCCTCATAAATTCACACTTGAATACTGTTGCTATTATATTTTGGACAAACTATAATGTTAGATTAAGAAAAAGTTTTTATTTTACCTTTATTTATTCCTTCTTCAACACTCTGCCTTTCTTTGTAGATCTGAGTACCTAATCCCTATCATTTTCCATCTCTCTAAAGTACTTAACAGTTTAAAAATACTACTGGAAAAAAGAAGTCAAATAAGAGAAAAATCTATACATATGATTGCAAAAGCTTGTGTTCAAAAAATTTTATTGATAAAAAGTTCAGATGAAGCTGAACTTATACTTGTTTTCACTTTCCCATTTGAAACAACTTTCACAGTGATGTCAAAATGTAAAAGCACCTTTTTTATTATACATAATGCCATTCTAATATATAACAGACCCTTGTTTATTCTTATTCAATGTCATGCTTTTGTACATACATGGTATATGCTTAGTGAAAAAACTATATGAGTAACTGTAGGATTTCTTTTATATACGTCTAGAAATGTAAACTATAGTGTCTACCTGGGGATAGCAAGTTGGTTAAGGCTGGGAGAGAGAGAATAGAATACAAAGGAGCCAAGAAAAACTACAGGGACAATGAATATGTTCATTATGACGACTTTAGTGATGGTCCCACTGTGCACACATATGAAAAGATATTTTACACTTTTGATAAATGCAGCTTAACCACTTGCCTGATGGGCTTTTTAATTTTTTCCCCTCAGAAAATGTCAGGTTTTTTTATTTCCTCATTCTGTTGATATGTTTATAACCAGGAAAAATAAATAATTGCAGAAAATTATACACAATTTTTTATTAAAAAATCTTAAAATTCTTATATCTAATTTTTTGCATGAAATATAAAAAAATTATTATAATATAGTTTGATAAACCATGTAACAAAATTCAAAGTACTGCAGGAAATCCCACAACAGTAACTTTAACAGAGTCACCCATTGATAAGCACATATGTGCAAATATTCTCAGTGAAAAAATCATTCAAGGCAGATGATTTTTTCACTGTGAGAATATTTGCACACATGTAACAAAAGTTAGAACTTTTATTTACTACTCATTTATATTCTTTAGCTTTCTTAAAAATTCTTCATGGTATGATAATTTTTGAAACATGGCGCCGCACACAGTCCATCACGTTCTTGGCAATAGAATCGTTTTTCTTATTCTTTTCCCATTACCATCCTTTTTTGCACAACAAACTGCACACTGCCTACATGGCTTTTCCTTCTTCTCTGTTGGTGAAATGTACTCAGGGAAGTGCCTCTCAGTCAGCTGTAGAGGATGTGGGTCTTCTGAAGGCCTCCCTCCTTTAGATCTCATATCCTCAGTGTGATACCTTTCAATGATGTTTTCCACCAGTTCCATTCTGAAATCAAGGTTACTTTTTGTTCCACCACTCTTCCTGTACAATACAAATGAATTCCAAGTGGCCTGGTCCAGCAAGTAGAAAAACATATTTTTTTATAGTACTTCCCCCCCCCCTTTTTTTATTATGGGATAGCTTGTCAAGTGCTGATCTGCCCTATCCACTCCACCCACTGTATAGTTGTACTCAACGACAAGTTTCAGCTTCCATTAACACCTTTCCCCTTTTTTCCAGGTCAACAAATTCTGTGTTGTGTACAGTAGAGTATAGAGTAACAACCTTCTTGTCATGCCATTTCATTACCATCACCTTACCTCTTTGAAAGGCAGTGAATTCCCCCTTTTTCAACTTCTTCTGCTTCAGGTCATTGGGGACTTCTTTCCTTTATTTGCAACGTCCCATAGATGTCAGTTCCTTTAGAAATCAGTAAATCAGCTAGCTCTGGGGAAGTGTAGTAATTGTCTGTAGTTACACAATAGCCTTTACCTAGTAGGGGTTTCATTAGAGCTAAGACAACCTGGGATGATATAGGTAAACTTTTATATTCTTCATTCAATGCTGCCCCTTTTCATAAATAATAAATAATAAATGTATAAATAATAAATTACCATATGTATTCAGACTTGGACTCGCATAGCATGAAGGTTTTTACCACAAATCTGGATCTTTTTAGGGGAACATATTGGATCCATCCTAGCCTACCCTTGTAAAGCATAGGACTCTCATCAATGGAAATGTCCCTCTCTGGTGTCAGCAAACTTGAGAACTTTTTGTCAAGATGAATGATCACCAGCCAAATTTTGTTGAGTTTGGGATTAGGGTGAGCATCCCTATCGAAAACACTGTTATCTGAGAAATGTAGATAGTGTTTTATGAGGACAAACCTCTGGTAGGACATCACTTGAGCAAAGAATGGAGTTACAATTGCCTGTTTCTTAGACCAATACCATTCTTCTACTGGTTTGTTTACAAGTCCCTGATGAATGATCAAACCAAAAAACACTCTTATTTCCCCAGGTTTTACTGGATGCCAATCTTTATGTCTTGAAAATTTTTTCAAAAAGGAGGATTGTATGCATTGGTCAGAATATAAGTTGGTTTGCTCTGTTATCAGTTCTATTAGATAGTCATCAATAAATGACTCAAAGTAATAGAGTATCAACAGTTCCATCATTGTCTAAACACATAGCTGGAGAAGCAGTAAAAGGAAATCTTGGAGGAGGTGGTCTGGGATCTTGATGAGAATTTATGGGACACCAAATTCTTGCATTGAGTAATGCAGCAGTGGGATCCTCATCAGTATCAGAAAAAAACTCAGTATCGTCTGACAAACTTCCTGAGTCACTTACTGAAAGTTCTTCAGAACCACTCAAATCAAACATATCAGACATAGCGGGAAACTATACGAGAAAATAATAGTTCAACATAAGAAAAATTCGACTTGAAATGAGATTTTAGAAGGGTATCTAATTGATAAAAATACCATAAATTGACAAAAAAAGAATACTCTACCGTAAGATCAGAAGTAGAAGATAGATATTACAAATCACACAGTAAATGGCAAAAATTCTGCAGAGGAATACACCACTGAAACAACTTGTCTCTTGAAAACAACTGATGAATGCTACTAAAATCATCGAAAATACAGGCGTGCTAATGAAAACAGGAATATAGTTACAGAAATCACCACCTGCTGTAACGAGTGTATAGTACGCTAGTGACACCTACTGAGTAAATATAGGACTTCTTGAAGGAAGCATTCAGAAAAACAAGGCCAAATCAGCACAGGAGTGTAAAAGATTACGATGCC
The DNA here is from genome assembly GCA_004027555.1 of Craseonycteris thonglongyai. Classification (NCBI taxonomy): domain Eukaryota; kingdom Metazoa; phylum Chordata; class Mammalia; order Chiroptera; family Craseonycteridae; genus Craseonycteris; species Craseonycteris thonglongyai. Next base: position 9,195 of record PVKE010017304.1, read on the forward strand.
TGTGCTATGCTCGGGCAAGTCAATTTAGGTAAGGAGCGGCTGCCCGTGTCTGACACGGGCAAGTGAGGCAAGTGGTTAATGTATTTCAATACCTCAATAAAGCTGTTAAAGATTCCATTTAAAATCTAGATCTTCTCTGCTTCTAGAAATATCATAACTGGCAAAAATGTACTGACTCAATCAGCACTATTTCCCATGTCTTAGGTGGGGTAACTGGGATTCCTTCTCAAAACAGTAAATGCTAACAAATGCATCAACATGGGGAAATTATGCTAAGCAAAATAAGCCAGTTACAAAAAAGAAATAGTGTATATTTCCACTTATACTGTATGAAGTATCCAGAGTAGTCAAACTCAAAGAAATAGAAAGTAGAATGTGGCTGCCAGGAGCAGTGGGGCAGGGGGTAAGAGTTATTTAATAAGCAGTTTCAATTTTGTGAGGTAAAAAAGGATATTGGAGATTAGTTGCACAAATGTGTGAATTTTTTTTAAACATTAAACTGTACAATTGAAATGGTAGAGGGTAAATTTTGTTACATGTATTTTACCATAATTAAAAAAGTAAAGTGAGGGGATGCCGGGATGGCTCAGTGGGTTAAGTGCTCATCTTACAGCCCTAGGGATTGAATCCTGGTCCCGGCCTATGCAGGCCCATATGCTGGAGTGTGCCCCTACTTTGGTTCTCACTGGGACAAGCTTCCTGTGTGGGAGGCCCCTGGCCTAGTTCCTGCCCTGTGCAGCCCTGTGCCCACCTGTGGAATGAAACTATGTAGAAAACTAATGACATGCAACTGCGAAGACTGCTCTGTGTCCTCCCCATTCTATATCTCCCTCCCTCTGTCAAAAACAATAAAAAATAAATCTATAAATTTTATAAAGTGAAAAACTACATTACAGTAGCTCCCAGGGATAAATTAGAGCAGACACTTGGCTTAAGATTTTCTCCATTTGCAGTATTCTTTCTGGTGTGAACTTTTTGGTGCCAGAATTTAGTGAAAGTTTTGGCTAAACACATGCCCATGTTTGCTGCACTTAAAAGGTACCCCCCTTGTAAAATCTCTGATGTGTGATGGGGCTGGAGTTACATCTAAAGACTTTTCCACATCACTGTACTCAGGAGGCGTGACTCCGAGGTGAACTCAAAAGGCAATTCTCCAGTGTAATGAGTTTAGAGTGGTACCTAAAGGATTTACCATATTCTCTACACTCATGAAGTCTTTGTCAGTGTGAATTTTGTTTAATGAGGCTGAAGTTGTATCTAAAGAATTCTCCACATTCATGGTACTCACAGACCTGTCCTGACTGTGGATTTTCTGATGATGAAGGAGGTGGGACTTTCTAATAAAGGCCTTCTGACATTTGCTGCACTCATAAGGCCTTTCTCCAGTGTGGATTTTCTGATGTTCAACAAGTATATGTTTGTGGCTAAAGGCTTTCCCACATTCGCTGCACTCATAAGGTCTCTCTCCAGTGTGATTTCTCCAATGCTTAATGAGGTTGGAGTTGTAACGAAAAAATTTCCCACATTCACTACATTCATAAGGCCTTTCCCCAGTGTGAACTCTCTTATGTCTAATGAGTCTGCAGTGGTACCTAAAGGCTTTTCCACACTCACTGCACTCATAAGGCCTTTCTCCCGTGTGATTTTGCCAATGTTTAATGAGCTTGGACTTGTACCTGAAGAATTCCCCACATAAGCTACACTCATAAGGCCTTTCTACAGTGTGAATTCTTTGATGTCTAATGAGTGTGGAGGTATACCTAAAGAATTTCCCACACTCACTGCACTCGTAAGGCCTTTCTCCAGTGTGGACTCTCTGATGTTTAACGAGTGTGGAATTGTACCTAAAGAACTTACCACATTCATTGCAACCATAAGGCCTTTCTGCAGTGTGAACTCTCTGGTGTCTCATGAATGTGGAGCTATACCTGAAAAATTTCCCACATTCACTGCACTCGTAAGGCCTTTCTCCAGTGTGAACTCTCTTATGTCTTATAAGTCTGTAGTTGTACCTAAAGAATTTTCCACATTCTCTGCACTCATAAGGCCATTCACCATTGTGAATTCTCTGATGTTTCACAAAGTTGGCTTTGTACTTAAAGAATTCCCCACATTTGTTGCATTCATAAGGGCTTAATCCAGAGTGAACTCTCTGGTGACTAATGAGTGTGGACTTGTACCTAAAGGATTTCTCACATTCACTGCACTTAAAAGGTCTTTCTCCAGTGTGGATTTTCTGGTGCTGAACAAGGTGGAACTTTCTAATGAAGGCCATCCCACATTTGTTGCACTCATAAGGCCGAACTCCAGTGTGAATTTTCTGGTGCTGAACAAGTATCTGTTTACGGCTGAAGCCTTTCCCACACTGAGTGCACTTGTAATCATTTTTTCTACTTTCAAAGGCCTTTCTGCACTCGGAGTCACTGTGTGGCTTCTTGGGGAGACCAGAGCTGGCTGGGAAGTCCTTCCTACCCTCCTTGAATGTGAAGACTCCCTCTGCCATGTGAACACTGCTATTCATTCTGAATGAAGGCCTCCCCTCATCCTTTCTGGAAAGTCTGTCTCCAATTTGCTCCATTTGGTGCTGGTAAAAATTTGTCCCACAAATGCACAACCCTTGATAAGGGTACATTCCATCAAGCTCAGCCAGGTGCAAAACATCTTTTAAGAATGGACCACACATCTCACAGGGCTGGGCTTTCTGGGTGGATGGATCTGGCTTTGGAGTCCTAACCTGTGACTCTTCAACAGAATCACCTTGTTCAGAAGGTTCCTGGGTTCCATGCCAACAACCTGTAAGCAGAGAAATGGTGGTAAAATGGGTGTTGATTTTGGTGGGAGGGGGCAGTCCCATCACAAACAAGCATCAGACATACCATGAATAAGTACTGGAACTGCTGAGAGGCAAGGGGACCTAGAGCCAGTGAGAGAAAGGCCTGCTGAGCAGAGCTGGGTGGGAGAGCGCTGACAATGAGGAGAAACCCAAGAAAAAAGTAATGTCTTAGTCTATTCAGGCTGTTGTAACAAAATACAACAGACTGGCTGGTAATTTAATAACAAAAATAATCTTATAAGCAACAGAAATTTATTTCTCAATTCTGGAGGCTGGAATTCCGAGATCAGGGTGCCAGCATGGTTGGGTGAGGACCCTCTTCCGGGTCACAGAATTCTCATTGGTTCTTCATACAGTACAGGAACTAGGGAGCTCTGAGGGGTCTCTTTTATAAGAGTGCTAATCTCATTCATGAGGGCTTGTCTCTCATGACCTAATCACTCCTCAAAGGCCCCATCTGCTAATTCCATCACCTTGGGGCATTAGGTTTTCTTTTCCTTTTCTTTTTTTAATATTTATTTTATTTTTTTTGACACAGGCAGAGAGAGAGAGAGAGAGAGAGAGAGAGAGAGACCGAGAGAAGGGAGAGGGATCGGAGCAGTCTTCATACTTGTACATCATCAGTTTTCGACGTGGTTTTGTTCCACACAGGTGGGTGGGGGCCACGCAGGGCAGAAACTGGGAGGCAAGCCCCCTCAAGCCAGGGGCTAAACTTGGGGGCAAGAACCGAACTGGGGGCTTCCCGCATGGGAAGTACACCCCAGTTCAGGATATGGGTTTGCATGGGCTGGGGCTGGGATTCGATCCTTGGTCCCCAGGGCTGCAAAGTGAGCTCTTTACCTGCTGAGCCATCCCAGCTTCCCCTAGGTTTTCAACATATGGATTTGGGGAGACAAAAACATTCAGACCATAGCAGGTACAGTGTATGGAGGAGAGGCAGGGTCTCTAAGTCACTCCTCTGCAAATGGCTTTCAACAAGGCCTGGCAGCTGGTAACTGGTGAACACTGTGTAGCAAGTTGTGTCCAGACTCAGAAAAACCTGACTACAACAGAGATGTTGTGGTCCAAGGACATTTAAGGATATATACAGACCTCACAACATCTTAACTGTAGGTCAGTGTTGGAGAGTGCTGCAAAGGGAGCAATGAAACATAATGAGTGACAGCTGAAGGCCACCTAGATGTGGTTAGAGTGTGGCAAAAAGGGGATCAGAAGCCAGAGTACCAACGAAAATGGGAGTAAAAAGTAGAAATGAAGTGTGGCCACTGCTCCTGGCATCAAACAATGATGAACAAAGGACAAGTTCCCAGCTCTGACATCACACCCTTGCCCAACTTCCTTGCCCCAGGGCCATGCACTTTTGAGTGTCTCTTGCCATTGATGTAGTAATATCTACTCTATCAGGCATCCAGGGTCCTCTCCATTGCTCAAGGTGAGCACTGATGTGGCACCTGAAGAGGCCAGTTCTAGGTGAAAGACAGGAAAAAAAGTGGCCAGCATGTGCCCAGAGCAATCCAACACTGGATACCAGTCACTCTCAAATTGCAAGAACTTCACAATACAGACAGTAGCAACAACACAATGGTCCTCCTAATTAGTAACTACATTGGTACTTAAAATTCCTGGCACAGGAAGACTCCAGGAAATGTCAGCAAGGGAAAGGCCTGGGCACCGAGGTTCTAGCATCTAGGCTGAGTGACCCTCCAAGGACAGGATAGGTCCAAGGGATCTCTCACACAACAAGATTTCTGACTTTGGAGACTTGTTTTCCAAGTACTCAGAGCAGCAGGAGCTGCTTGGAGACAGTGAGTACAGTACCCACAGCCCAGCCCTGGCATCAACAACACATACACCAGGAAAGGAAGTAAGTACCCACCACAGTCTCAGTGTAGGAAGGACAGAGCTGCCCCTGGAAAAGTGGAAGAACAGCACCCAGCCCAGGACCCTGGGATTGGTGTGAGGGCCTTACCTACGGATGACAGAAGTGCAATGTTCTCTGTCATCACATTGTGGTACAGGAGTCTCTGAGCTTCATTAAGGAGGCCCCATTCCTCCTGGGAGAAATGTATGACCACGTCCTCGAAGACCACATGGACCTGCCAAAATGGGGACAGTTTAGTCCATGAGCAGCTTCTTGTTCTTTGTTTCCTTCAATTCTGTATTTCTCTTTGCTACCCATTAATTATAGGACCAAACGGATGGCCAAATTTGTTTACTTCTCCCCTGTGACCCAGAGCCCACTGTCTGAATCACCTCACACACCACTTGGATATTTCCCCTGCCTGAAATCAGCCCAGGGTGAGGTATCAGACAAATCGGGATGGCTCCTACACTCCAGGTAAACTAGAATTATACAAACTATCCATCCCTAAGCTTTTCACTCTTCTCTCCCTGCATTTCCCTCAGAAAGTCCAATAAAAGCTCTGACCTTAAGTTTCCCTTCACTAGTGCTTCCCCATGTGGCCCTGTATTACCATATTTTTCTGTGTATAAGACAATACTTTTGTCTAAAATTGTTAAGACCAAACACTGGAAGTTGTCTTATTCACAGGAGTAACCGTGTATTGATTTCTAATGTTGGGTTAGAAAAGTAGGGGTTGTTTTATACATAGGGACATCTTATACATAGAAAATTACAGTACATGGTGTGCCCCCTCCTCTCAGGAAATGTAATAAAAACCTTCTTTTAGTGTCATTGGCCTCTCTGTATTGTCACTTACTCATTGATGTGCATAAATTAAAACCTCATGGGTACAGTCGCTCATACACTTCTTTCCAGGATCTTCAGCCCTTCCCTCACACACCCATCCCACTCATCCTCCTCCCTAAATTTCCCATGTGGAAAAGTTACCACATACTGGTTTCACTGGTGCCTACTCTCTCAATAGCACTGGTTACCATGTCCAGCACACAGCATATAAAATATGTGTGGGGAGGGGGAAGGGTGGCAGAAAAGTGCCATGTAGGCTATGGGACTCACTCCTCTCCTGCCAACCAATTTCCCTGGAGTCTCCCAGATCTTGACTGCCAACCAAACTTAGACTCATCCCTCTTCCTCAAGTGCCCAATGCCAGGATCCAGGCACAACCATTCACACTTCTTACCTACACATCACTCATTGAACAGAACCTCCCTCTTCACTCTGACACCTCCACAGTGAAAACTTCACAGACACTCCCAGCTACACCATGGGTATTCCTTTACTTCCTAACAGGCCACTCTGCATATAGAATCCAGGTGGTCCATGGCAAATGCATCTAGCATCCAACTCAGCTCCACTCCTTCCTAATGAGGACCTCACATACCTTAGCCCTCTCCCCTTGAGCAGTCAGAACCTTCTTCTCTCCTCACTGGAGACCCAGTTACACTGACTTTCACTCCCACTCCCACCCCACCCCACCCTTCAGGTAGCAACTCTCTTAGCTGATCCCATTTCTCCTTAACATCCATCTCATGTGCATGCTGGCCTTGGAAGACTTTCTCACTCCTATTTGCTGCCACCGCCACCACACACACACACACACACACCTCTTTATCTCTGTGACACCCACCACACCATCCAGGTGCCCAATCAAGAGACCTCATACTCAGGCCTTTCATCCCCATTGTTTGCACTCTAGTGACATCACCATCATGACTTAGAGATGCTGCCTCCAACATCCGCTCCACAGCTTCATCCTAGTGCACACACCGGCCACTATGCTGTAGCTGTCTGCAACCTGAATCTGTCCCCTGAACTCTAGGCCTCTGTGTAAAAGAGCCCACTTGACATTTCCCCTTGCAGTCTCTGGGACATTTGTGACATGGGTAGAAAATGACTCATGTTCCATCTGAAAACTCATTCTGCTGAGCTCCCTCATTTTATTAATAGTTCACATAGCATCCATCTTCCTAACAAGGCCAAAAACCTGGGGTCATCCCTGTGTCTAATTTCCATTCTATCTCCTCATCGCCCTCGTTCTCCACATCATAAAACATAGGCAGTTCTAGTTCAAACACACCCAGAAGCCAACCATTCCTCTAACTCTACAGCCAACACTCTGTGTAGCCACCCTACCACCAACATCCACCAGGGCTGTTGCAAGAAATTCCACAATGTCACCCCAATAAATTTAACAATAAAATAAAATAAAAAAAAAAAAGAAAGAAAGAAATTCTAGTCAGGTCTCCGTACCTTCACTCATACCCCCAGTCTGTCTTCCATGTTTTAGCCAGAGGGAACCTGTTAAAATTTGGGTCACAGCACCTTTCTCTTCTGCTTCAAACCTTCTCACCAAACTCAGATTAGAGTTCTAGAACCTCAGGCTATCATCCAGGCCTGATACCTGCACACCCCTACCCAACCCCTGTTCTCCATTCCCACCAGATATAACACAGACCTGCAGTTCCTTGAACATTCCAGCTAGGTCTCACCTACAAGGATTTTAACATTGTAAATCCTCTTGCAAGCACTCCGTCTCATCTTACCCTATCAGATGTCAGAAATGGGAACTGCTTCATATAACCTGGGACTAAATATAAAGTCCTGGGTTTGGTAAAAACACATTATCTTCAGACTGAAAAGAGTGAGAAGGATGACAGAAGTCTCAGGGCACTACATTCCCTGAGGGTATGTATGAGGGCTGTCTGGAAAGTATTCAGCCATGTAACCTTTTTCATTATATTGACAATGGCTGGATTTTTTATGGACAGCCCTTGTATATTGAGGTGCCAAAACTTTTGGGGTAATAATTGCAATGGATTAAAGGTGGGATGCCCTCCACTCACCTGTGGAGGGTCCATAAGCATTTCTGCCACTGCCATGTGACCCTGTGGGAAAAGGGAGGCCATGAGAAATGGGCAATCATGGTAGGATCCTACAAGCTATGCTGGACCACCACCTCGGCTCTGCCCTGGAGCAAACTGATCTTAGCCTGATGGTCTACGCTCAGTTCCTCAGATCTCAGTGCTGACTCTACCAGCTGGGTGACCCTGGAGAAGGACTGAGCGTTCCTGAGACTCTGGAAAAAGAAAATGCTTAGGAGGGTAAGAATGCTTCCAGCTTCATAGAGTTCAAATTTTCATTGCAAATGAAGTAGTAGGGTTTTAAAATTGGGGGGTCTTTATTTTTACAGCTTTTTAAGTTTCATAGGATGTCATATCTAAAACTACATTCATTACAAGCAAATAGAGGTACATTAATGGTCAAACCAATTATGAAGTATTTGCATAAACTGAACTTATTTAATAAATTCATTTCTAGTCACCTGTGTGTATATATTTAGAGGGATGTTGGTTAATTGATGTTTAAAACAATAAACTTTTCATACAATGTTAAGTTAATGAGTTGTAGGGAGGAACTGAGCAGGCAGGTCAGCTACTAATCCGTTCAGCAACCAGGTCTGCCAGCAACATAATCCTCAAAAGGAAGCTTGTTGGGAGCCCTTGACTAAAGCAGTGAATCACCCTTCTTGCCCTGATAGCTGGAGGAGAGGCAGCAGCAGTGCTTTAGTCTGGGATCCAGGAGCTCCAGCAGCCTGGCAGACATTTCATTTGTTAGATAGGGAGTGGCCCTGAGGGTTGGCAGAGCCTCCAGCTGAAGAAGTTGCACCAGCCACACTGCACACTCCACTGAAGGGAAGGTCCTTACCCCACTGAGGCCTCCCTTTCTACAGACACAGGCCAGCATCCCTCCTATGTCAGGTCCTCTCTTTTCTGGAGGGAGCAGAGGGAATGCCAACTCTGGCTCCCTATGCCCTCTCCTCCATCTGAAATTGCAACCTCAAGACTCTCCCTCCCAGTTTGGTCCCCAGGCCATGCCCTGATCCAATCCACACTCTCCACTCTTTTGATATCTCCAATCCTGCCCCCCCTCCTCAGCTTCTAAACCTTCATGTTCACCTACACATATGATATCGCTGTGATATAACATCTCTATCTTGATACATCTCAGGATCATATGTCCAAAATCCAACTCATGATCTTCCCCCTGAAATCTGCTCCTTGTGCTGAATTTCCCATCAGAAGTACAGGAAAAAAACCCCAAATAAATAATAATAATAATAATAATAATAATAATAAAATAGCTTGGGGTTGGCGCACAGATATATGTGATGCATCAGGAAATCATTTAGGTTCTACTGAAATCTACCCAGAATCTCATCACATCTCCCTTCTAATGGCCACCGTTCTGGTCCAGTCCCCACAACCATTCTCCTGGCCTCTACTCAGATGACCTCACCGGCCTCCATTCCCGTTCTTGTTTTCACCCACTTTAAACTTCTAGCTCTGGGCATACCCCTCCTCATCACCTCCCTTCGCAGCCTTACACAGCTTCCAGCTGCCTAGGTCGACACACCGGGCGACACGCCTGGCCCGGTGTTCCCTGGAGACACAGACTCCAGGTTTCCCCAGTGCTGCCCACTCAGCACCTGTAACCTGTGCACAGGCCGCCCCTAAGGGCACTCTCCCACCTCATTACACGGCGGACACAGGGCCCCACACAAAACGGCCTCAGTTCTGGCCACGGGGACCGAACCGCAAGGAACCAAGCAGCGCCCTTCCACCAAGGTTCTTCACTGAGAGGCGCGAGACGGGCGGGGGGCCCCGGGGACGCAGCACCCATCTGAGTCGGGCTCACCGGCGCGGCCCCCGCCACCGACCTGAGGGAAGAGTGGGGGGCAGAAGCGGGGTGACGGGGCGGAAACAGGGCGCCGCCGTCACCAGCCGACTCAGTTGAGCCTCACCGCTGCCTCTGTGCAGCGAGGACGCCGCCTCTCCTCGCGCTTCCCCGTTGACTTCAATGCCCACGAAGTAGCCTTAAAGAACCGAGCCCACGATCATCCCCAGAACGACCCAAAATAACCATTAACAGACGCCGGCAGTCCCGCCCCCGACAATGCGCACGCACTACGTGCCCCTCCCCTAAGCCCTCATTGGCTCAGTCGCCGCCGACACCGTGCACCGTAGACTTCTGAGTAGCGTAGTTTCTGCTACTGCCGTGGCCTATCACCTCTCAGAGCTGTCACTCCTTCGCTACGGATAAGGGCCACTGTCAAGAGCGCTGGGAAATGGGAGTTCCAAGGCTCCAAAAAGAGGGCAGGGCTTCGCTTCTCTTAAAGGGGACATTCATATATTTCTTGGAGAGCACTGTAGGAAGTTACAAACAGGTTAGGGGCCTGTTACTTCAGACTCTGTGAAGCACACCAACTTCCCAAAGGTTATACATCCAAAGGAACCACCGTATCATAATGACACTCTCTATTCACTCATAGCTGTCAGGTATCTTGTTGCTTTCAAATATGCAACAAGAGCTAGACTGAAGCTCTGGAGGCTGTTTAATGAGCTTTCTGTATATTTGGTCCAGGACAAGAAAAGACTGAGACAGAGGCATGGTGGGGAAGATGCAGGAGGGATGACAGGAGGCACAAAAGTAGGTAAAAGGGGTGAAGCTGTGCCTCTGGTTCACACAGAAAACATCTTTCCTGGCTGTATAATCAGTAATTGTGTATGAACCCAGTGAAGACATTTCTTATATTTACTACTCCATACCCGAGATATTTTTCAATTCTGTAAGAATCTGAAACCTGGGAAACCGGGATGGCTCAACGAGTTGAGCGCTTGCATTGCAGCCCTGGGTCCAAGGATCGAGTCCTGGTCCCTGTCCCGGCCCCAGCCCCAGACCATGAGGACCTATGTGCTGAACTGGGGTGTGCTTCCCACTCCAGTTCAGTTCCCACTGAAGCGAGCTTCCCATGTGGGAGGCCTCTGGTTTGGCTCCTTCCTGGAGCGTGCCTGTCATGTGGGAGACCCCAGCTTGTGGGGGCATGCATCCCCTGCCCAGTGTGGCCCCATGCCCACCTGTGGAATGAAACGATGTCAAAGAAAACTAATGTCGAACCAATGATGAGCAACTATGGAGACTGTTCTGGGCCCTCCCCCTTCTCTCTGTCTCTGTATCTATCTCTCTGCCTCTGTCAAAAACAATAAAAATAAATCTAGAAAATTAATGATGTACAACTATTGAGACTGTTCTAGGCCCTCCCTCCTCTCTCTCTGTCAAAAACACACACACAAAAAGAATCTTAAAAAAAAAAAAAATCCATCTGAAAAGAATGTGACTTATCACATACCATCTGCCAGGACAATGTATGTTCCTTTTATAATAGGAGAATGTGTACAAAGGGAGCATCTTGTCCCCAAGACAATACTACGGGATTCCATGATCTCATTTTCTTGCTGGGAAGTGATTTATCATTGTCATTTCCCCTGAATTTGCAGCAGCAATATCTTCAAAGGGAGTTAACATTATTTGTGAAAAACACCTGTGAATGGAAATTACTGAAAATATTAAAAATGATTATGTAGTTATTCAAAGCAAGTAGCAGAAATAGTTCTAGGGATACATACCTGTGACATAAAAAAAAAAAAATCTCAGCGAAATTTAAGCAAGTGAAATCTGGAAAGCCAGAAAATGAAGCTGAGTCTATGGCCATCTGACTGGCTCATTAACTACTTGGAGTGACAGAGAGGGTATTTGAGACTTGACAGTAAAGTGAAAATGAATAAGGAAGCCGTGCTGTGATATTTGCTGATCTAAGAAATTTTTGATAAGCACCTACTGTATTTCAGGCACAATAGTAGGTGTAAGCTGCTCTGTGTATACAAGGCTGTTCTGTTTTCTTAGATTTGGTATTTGTTTATTTAGCATTCACTTACCACAAGGTCAAACTAATAGTCAAAGATGTGCAAGGCAAGTCAGCTTTGAAGGGCTTGCAAAACTCATACTGCAAACACCCTAAGAACAAACCCTAACGTGTTTTTACTTCTTACGGTACCCAATAGGGGGAGTCCCCACCTAGGTATGCCCTGCCACTTTAGTCATAAAGATATAATCCTGGTTTCTCCCCTACCTGCTCCTTCCTGCATATGACATGGTTTCACATGGACCTCTGTGCTGTGTCTGCCCTCTCATTTCCAGGGTGTCCAAAATGTAGCTAAGCTCCATAGTATTGCTGCCTTGGCATTCATTTTGTTTGGCCAAGTATGCTGGAGGGGCCTTAAACTGACAAGGGACAGTACAGGCCACTGAATCTCTTTTGACAAACTTGAGATTTCTGACTCCTAAGCCATATCTTGCAAGGTTGCAGAGCAGCAGAGAATGGGGTTCTTGGAGACAGGCAGTACAGTGCACATAGCCCAGCCCTGGCACCCACAACAAATATGTCAGGAATTAGAACCCATGATCTGGTTATGCTAAACCCACATGTGGCCTGGGGGAAAAGGAGAAAACTATGCCCAGCCCAGGACACTAGAGTAGGTATTGAGGACCTTACCAAGTGATGACTCTTATAATAATCATATAGCTATTTTATAAGATTTAAAGATATTTGGGGATGCCAGGATAGCTCAGTAGTTGAGTGCTTGCCTTCCAAGGCAAGGTTCAGGGTATGATTCCCAGCCCCAGCCTGTGCAAACCCAAATGCTGAATTGCAGTCCAACTGGTAACCACAAGTCCTGGTGGTGAAGGTTCTCCCCTCCTATTCAGGAGGCTGTTGATTCGGTTCCAGCCCTACGTGGTCCCACATCTATTTACCTGTGTGGAATGAAACCATGTACAACTATGGAGACTGCTCTGGGCCCTCCCCCTTCTCTCTCTCCCTCTCTCTCACACCTTCTGTCAAACAATAACATAAAACTTAAAAAAAAAAATTATTTTTTTGAAGATTTATTTTATTTTATTGTTTTTGACAGAGAGAGACAGAGAGAAGGGGGAGAGCCCAGAGCAGTCTCCATAGCTGTACGTCAGTTTTCGACACGGTTTCGTTCCACACAGGTGGGCGGGGGGCCTCATAGAGCAGGAACTGGGCTGGGGGCCGCCTGCATGGGAGGCACACCCCTTTGAGCCAGGAGCCAAATGGGGGATGGGGGGCAAGAACCAAACTGGGGGCCTCCCACATGGGAAGCACACCCCAGTTCAGCATATGGGTCCATATGGGCTGGGGTCAGGATTCATTACTTGGTCCTTGGGGCTGCAAAGCAAGTGCTTAACCCGCTGAGCCATTCCAGTATCCCCAATTTAAAGATTATTGATGGTGGGATGCAACACAATGGCACGTGGGTAGATACTCAGGGCTTGGAATGCCAGAAAGGCATGGGTAAGGGCTGTACAGCAGGTTGTAGAGGGGAACATGATAAGCAACCTAGAGCTATAGGGAGTACGCTATGTATAGCAAGTGGCCTGGGGCTACTAGGTTTCCCAGGTTCCCTGCTGATGGCCTCATTTGAATAATTTCATTGTCTCAGGGTCACAGGGGTGGTTCCAGGTTACCTGATACCTGGCTTTGGGACATCAGGAATGAGCAATCCAGAGTGTGAATGCCTGATAAGGACAGTGGTTGGTTTATAGACTTAATCAGCTGCTACAAAAGGGGAAACAACCAGCATCAAGCCAGAAACTAAAAACTGAATCAAGGCAGTATTTTTATAAAACTATATATCAAAACACTGTGGTACTGGCATAAAGACAAAAATATAAACCAATGAAATAGAACAGAGATCTCAGAAATGAAAGCTAGCATATTTAAATTGACAAGAGTGCCAAGACAATTTAATGGGGAAGCTGGGATGGCTCAGCAGGTTAAGCGCTCGCTTTGAAGCCCTGGGGACTGAGGACTGAGTTCTGGCCCCGGCCCGTGTGGACCCACATGCTGAACTGAGGTGTGCTTCCCATGCAGGAGGTCCCCAGTTCGGTTCTCGGCCCCCAGTTTGGACCCTGGCTCGAGGGGCCATGCCGCTCATGCAGGAGGCCCCCAGCCCAGTTCCTGCCCTGTGCGGTCCCCGCCCACCTGTGTGGAACAAAACCATGCTGAAAACTGATGACTTATAACTATGGAGACTACTCTGGGCCCTCCCCCTTCTCTCTGTCTGTCTCTGTCTCTCTCTGTCAAAAAAATAAAATAAATCTTTAAAAAAAGACAATTTAATGGAGAAAGGGCAGTCTTTTCAACCAACTGGTGTTATGGAAAGTGAGTGTATTCATTCAAAAGAATAAAGTTGAACCCTTACCTTAAACCAGACACAAAAATAAACTCAAGGGGATGCCGGGATAGCTCAACAGGTTGAGCACTTGCCTTGCATCCAACCGTGAGGTCTGAGGATGGAGTCCTGGCTCTGGTCTGTGCAAACCCATATGCTGAACTGTGGCACAACTGGTAACCACCAGGATGGCAATGAGGGTTCACACTTCCCATGGAGGAGGCCCCCAGTTTGGTTTCACCCCATGCAGCACCACATCCACCTGTGTGGAATGAAACTATGTCAAAAAACTAATGATGTACAACTATGAAGACTGTTCTGGGCCCTCTCCCCCCTTATCTTCATCTCCATTTCTCTCTCTCTCACCTCTCAAACAATAAAATAAATCTTAAAAAAACAAACAAACAAAAAAACTCAAAATGGATCAAAGACCTAACAGTAAGATGCAAACCCATACAATTCTTAGATGAAAACGAGGAAAACCTTCATGATACTGTATTTGAAATATACATATATTTTATTTATTTATTTTTGACGAGAGAGAGAGAGAGAGAGAGAGAGAGAGAGAGAGAGAGAGATAGAGAGATAGAGATACATACAGAGACAGAGAGAGAACTGAACTGGGAGAGATCCCAGTTCAGCATATGGTTCCGCACGGGCCGGGGCGGGGATTTGATCCCCGGTCCCTGGTGCTGCAAAGTGAGCGCTTAACCCACTGAGCCATCCCGGCTTCCCCATGATACTGTATTTGGAAATAAGTTCTGGGCATTGACACAGAAAGCATAGGAAACAAAAGCAAAAAGTAGATAAATGGCACTACATCAAATTATAAACTTCTGTCCATCAAAGGATACAATCAACAGAGTAAACAGGCAATCTACTGAATGAACAAAAACATTTGCAAATCATATGTTCAATAAGTGGGTAGTGGGGGAAGCCGGAATGGCTCAGTGGGTCAAGCGATCACTTTGCAGCCCCAGGGACCGAGGATCGAATCCCGGCCCTGGCCCACGTGGACCCATGTGCTGAACTGGGGAATGCCCCCAGTTCAATTCTCACTGGGGTGAGACCCCGGCCCAGTTCCTTTCCTGTGCAGCCCCGCGCTCACCTGTGGAATAAACCTATGTGGAAAAACCGATGATATGCAACTGTGGAGACTGTTCTGGGCCCTCCCCCTTCTCTCTGTCTCTGTATCTCTCTCTCTCTCTGTTGAAAACAAAAAATAAATCTTTAAAAAATAAAAAATAAGTGGTTAGTATCTCAATTATATAAGGATTGCTACAACTCAACAGTAAGAAAATAAACTGATTAAAAAATGGGCAAATTTAGACATTTCCACAAAGAATATGGCCAACAAATACATGATTATTAATCATCAGGGAAATGTTAAATAAACCACAATGAAATACTACCTTACAGTTATTAGGATAGCTGCTATTCCACACACATACCCCCAAAAAACAAAAACGAAAAACAAACAAACAAAAAACTGGAAAATAAAATTAAGTTGAGGAGGATGAGGAGATATTGGAATCCTATTGGACGTTTTGGACATTTAATGGGAATGTAAAATGATGCAGTTGGTATAGAAAACAGTTCCTTAGTTTCTGAAAATACTAAAAATAAAATTACCATATGATCCAGCAATTCTACGCCTGGCTATATACGCAAAAGAATGGGAAACAGGATCTCAATAAGATACTTGTACGGCCATCCTGAAAGCAGCATTCTTAAAAGTCAAAATGTGGAAATAAGGGAAATGTCCATGAATGGGTGAATGAATGAAGAAAGAAAATGTGGTATGCACATACAAAGGAGTATTGTTCAGCTTTAAAAAGAACGGCAATTCTGAAACATGCCACGTGTTACACGAAGCTTGAGATTATGGTAAATAAAGTAAGCTACTCATAAAAATACAAAAACTGTACGATTCTTCTTCCATGAAGTAGTGAGCACTGTCAAATTAAAAGAGACAGAGAGAAGCATGGAGGTTGCCAGGGGCTGGAGGAAGAAAGGAATCAAATTTAATGGGCACAGAGTTTCACTTATGCAAGATGAAGTGCTGGATGTCAGTGCACAGCAATAAAAATGTGCTTAACAGCAGTGAACTATGAATCTACACCAAAATAGTTAAGATGGCAAATTTTATGTATTAATATGTGCATTTTAACATAATAAAAAGAAAAAAACATAAATGCATAATAGTATCATATTTTTCCATGTATAATATGCTCCCAAATATAAGATAATCCCTACTTTTCTAACCCAACATTAAGAAATCAAACCAGGGGAAGCCGGGATGGCTCAGTGGGTTAAGCGCTCACTTTGCAGCACCGGGGACCTAGGATCGAATCCCGGCCCCGGCCTGTGTGGATCCATGTGCTGAACTGGGGAGTTCCCCCAGTTCAGTTCTTTCTCTGTCTCTGTATCTCTCTCACTCTCTCTCTCTGTCAAAAACAATAAAAAAAAAAAAAGAAAAAAAAGAAATCAAACCAATCCTCTCTGACCCCAATTTTTGGTCTAACAACTTTAGACAAAAGTATTGTTTTATACATGGAAAAATGTGGTACTTTACAGTGCCAATGAGAGCAGAGTTTGGTTGAAGTCTATTCCCCATTTGCTGTAGATATAAATTTCTTTTTCTGCTGTGAACTTTTTGGAGGCAAGTGAATGGGAGTTTTGGCTAAAGACTTTCCAACAGTCACTGCACTCAGAAGGCATTTCTCCAGTGACTCAACAATGTTTAATGAGGACAGATTGTATGTAAAGATGTTCCCATATCTGCTGTTCTCATAAGGCCTCACAGCAATGTGAACTCATTGGGTGTGTAACGAGTCTGCATTGTACCACAAAAATTTCCCACGCTAGCTGCACTCATAAGGTCTTTCTCTGGTGTGATTTGTCTGACATCTAATGAATGTGAAGCAACAACTAAATGATTACCTACATTGTTGAATTTATAAGGCCTTTCTCCAGTGTGAATTTTCTGATGTCTAATGAGTGTGAAGCAGTACCTAAAGAATATTCCATATTCACTGCACTTATAAAGCCTTTCTCCAGTGTGAACTCTGATGAATAATGAGAGTGAAGCCATCCAGAAGGGTTTTCCCACATTCACTATACTAATAAGCCCTTTCTCCACTGTGGACCTTTTTTTTCTGACAGTCAGAGAGAGACAGAGACAGAGACAGACAGAGAGAAGGGGGAGGGCCCAGAGTAGTCTCCATAGTTGTACATCAGTTTTTGACATGGTTTTATTCCACACAGGTGAACGGGGGCCGCCGCTTAGGACAGGAACTGGGTTGGGGGCCTCCCACATGGGAGGCATGGCCCCTCGAACCAGGGTCCAAACAGGGGGCCAAGAACCAAATTGGAGGCCTCTAGCATGGGAAGCACACCTCAGTTCAGCATATGGGTCCAACACGAGCCAGGGCCAGGGCCAGGATTCGCTCCTCGGTCCCCAGGGCTTCAAAGCGAGTGCTTAACCTGCTGAGCCATCCGGCTTCCCCCACTGCGAATCTTCTCATGCTCAACAAGTTTATTTGTAGCTGAAGGCTTTCCCACATTTGCTGCACACATAAGGCCTCTCTCCAGCATGGATTTTCTGGAGCTCAACAACTTTGTCTTTGAGGCTAAAAGCCTTTCCACATTCTCTGCACTTGTAAGGCTTCTTGCCACTGTGGATTTTCTCGTGCTCAACAAGTTTACGTTTAAGGGTGAAGGCTTTCCTACACTCACTACATATATAAGGCCTCCCTCCATTGTGAATTCTTTGATGTCTAACCAGAGTGGAGTGGTTCCTAAAGAATTTCCCACAATTGGGGAAGTCAGGATGGCTCAGTGGGTTAAGCGCTCACTTTGCAGCCCCTGGGACCGAGGATTGTATCCTGGCCCGGGCCTGTGCAGGCCTATATGCTGAACTGGGCATGTGTCTCCCATGTGGAGGACTCCAATTCAGTTCTTACCCCCAGGTTCAGCCCCGGGCTCAAGGGGGCATGCCTCCCATGCAGGAGGCCCCTTGCCCATCTGTGTGGAATGAAACCATGTCCAAAAACTGATGATATACAACTATGGAGACTGCTCTGGGCCTTCCCCCACTTCTCTCTGCCACTCTGTCTCTGTCACAAACAACAACATCTTTAAAAAACAAATAAAAGAAAAAAAAAAAAAGAATTTCCCACAATCACTGCAACCGTAAGTCTTTCTCCAGAGTGGATTTTCTGGTGAGCAAAGAGTTAGGATAGTCTAAGGAAGGCCTTCCCACACTGGCTGCACTCCAAAGGCCTTGCCCTGGTATAAATTCTCTGGTCACTGAGGCTAGATATCTGTATAAAGAATATGTCACTGTCTGGGTGCTCATAAAGCCTGGCTTTGTGGATTTTCTGGTGCTGGTTAAGGTGGGAGTTTATAAGGAAGGCCTCCCCACATTCCACACATTAGCAATACTCAAATTTTTTGGCACCAGGGGCCAGTTTCGTGGAAGACAATTTTTCCACTGACCAGAGGGTGGGGGGGAAGAAGGATGGTTTCAAATGATTCAAGCGCATTACATTTATTGTGCACTTTATTTCTATTACATGGTAATATATAATGAAATAATCATACAACTCACCATAATGCAGAATCAGTGGAGCCCTGAGCTTGTTTCCCTGCAACTAGATGGTCCCATCTAGATTCCTCGGTGATCCCTAGATCCTTTGCGTGCTCAGCTCACAATAGGGTTTACGTTCCTATGAGAATCTAATGCCTCCACTGATCTGACAGGAGGTGGGGCTCAGGCAGCAATGCGAGTGATGGGGAAGAGCTATAAATATAGACGAGGCTTTGCTCACTTGCCCGCCATTCACCTCATGTTATGCAGCCCAGTTCCTAACAGGCCACGAATCAGTACTGGTCCTTGGCCTGGGGGTTGGGGACCCCTGCCCTACACTCATAAAGCTTTCCTCAAGTATGGACTTTCTCATTGTTGACAAATGTATGTTTATGGCTGAATGCTTTTCCACAATGAGTGCACTTGTAATCATTTTGCCAATTTTGAATGACCTCTCCACCTGTGGTATCCCCATGTGGCTTCCCACATTGTGAGGAGCCTGTTGTTGGAAAGGGCCAATGCTGGTTGTGAAGTCCTTCCTATCTTTCCTGCACATAAAAGTCCTCTCTGTCATGTGAACTCTGCAGTTCTTCACAAATGAAGGCCTCCCCTTAACCTTTCTGGAAAGTTTCCCTCTAATGTGATGCTTTTGGTGTTGGTGCTTTCCCCCGCAAGTGTACAAGTCTTTATCTGGGTATGTTCCATCCTGTTTACCTAGAGACAAAACATCTTTCAAGAGGGAGCTACATGTCTAACCAGGCTAGGACTTTTGGGTGGATGGATCTGGCCTTAAGAGTCTCCCACAGAATTTCTTTATTGGAAGTTGCCTCCTCATCCTGGGCTTCATGTTAACAACCTATAAGAAGAAAAATGCCAGTAAGTGCATGTTGATTTACAAATGAGTGTCAGAAACTCCACAAAAAAGTCCATGGGGAGGCTAAGAGACAAGGGAGCATAGAACTGTTGAGTAGAAGTCCTGCTGTGCAGAGCTGAGTGGGAGAGCCCTGATGATGAGGTAGGACCCAAGGAAGGGGTACAGTGCAAGGAGGAGAGGCAGGGTCTCCAAGTCACTCCTTGGCAAATGGCTTTAAACAAGAGCCTGGTGGCTGGTGACTACCGAGCACCATGTAGCATGCTCTGTCCAGACACAGAAATATATGATTGTGACACAGTAGCTTGTGTTCAAGGGCTATTTAAGGATATGTGTAGTAGTCATAATATTTGAAGTGTACATCAAATGTCCAAGAGCACTGCAAAGGGAGCAGTGGAAGGGAACAGAAGATGAACAGTGAAGGCCACAAAAGTTAGGTGAGCCAAAGACCAGAAGATTAGAAATAACAATAACAAAGAAAAGGTAGATTTGAGGTATGAACAGTTTCCCTGGCATCACACAATGAGGGGTACAGGCCTGGTTCCCAGTGTGATATGAACTCAGCTCTGACATGGCCCTTTCCAAGCTCTGAAGCACCAGGGCCATTTCCTGTTGCCATTGATGGAGTGATGTTCACCCTGTCAGGCAGCCAGCCACCCCACTCCCCTTCCTCAAGGTCAGTGCCTACATGGAACCTGGAACAGGTCAACCAAATGAAACACAGGGAAAGGGAGTAGACAGCATGCCCTCAGAGCAATCCAACACATGACATCCCACATTCTAAAATCATGAGCACTTCACAGGAGGGTCTTTGGAGAACCAGTGGTATCTGTTAAGTATTGACCACATTAGTGCCTACAATTACTGGCATAGGAAGACCCCAGGGATTTCAGACCCCAGGGAGGGAGATTGGGTGAACAATCTCATGATACCACCATTCTTGATATGGGAGTGGTAAAACCATTAGAGTGATCATTGGGGTGGATGAAGGTCTGGCACATCCTTCATTGACCTGTACAGACTCCATCAGCATTTCTGTAAATACCATGGGAACCTATGGGAAGAGGGAGGCCATGAAAAATGGGCAACCATGGTAGGATGTACAAGCTGCCTTGCCTTGCTCAGTTCGTCTGACCTCAGTGCCACTGTGATCAGTTGTGTGACCATGCATAAGACTGAACATCCCTAAGCCTCAATGCCTTTACTGTAAAATGGGAAAAGAAGTTCCCACCTTATAGGGCTGATAATAGTCTTAAACATAAATAGCACACATTACCCATAAGCTGTAACTATCCACAGGATTAACAATTTTGTATGTTTTCAGTGACATGAAAGGATAAGGTTTTGAAAATGTGGATTTGCATTCTGCTTTTAAGGTTTCAGAGGATGTGATGTATAACATTCACTGTTAGCAAATACTATAGGTAAATTAACATATCAGTCCATTTTTATAAAGTACTGCCATGTTTAATTTGTTAAATGTGTCCATTTTTAATTGCCTACCTATGTGTATATATTTAGAATACTGGGTAACAGATGTTTTTAATTAATAAATGTTTCATACATTCTTTTTAAAAAATATTTATTTTTATTGTTTTTAAGAGAGACAGAAAGAGGCAAAGAGAAGGGGTGGGGGGGGAGGGGGAGAAGGGCCCACAGCAGTCTCCATAGATGTATGTCATTAGTTTTCCATATAGTTTCACTCTACAGGTGGGGGCAGGTCTGTGCAGGGCAGGTACCAGGACAGGGGCCTCCTGCATGGGAGACATGCCCCGAGAGCTAGGTGCCTCCTACATGGGCAGCACACCCAGGCAAGAGCTGAACTGGGGGACTCCCACATGAAAAGCTTGCCCTGGCAAGAACCAAAATGGGGGCACACCCAGTTCAGCATATGGGCCCGCATGGGCCGGGGCCAGGATATGATCCTCAGACCCCAGGGCTGCAAGACAAGCACTCAACCTGCTGAGCCAACCCCTTATCCCGTTTCATACATTCTTAATTTATGAATTGTAAGGAAGGTCTGAGTCGACAGGTCAGCTACTCTTCCTTTCAGAAAGAAAGCCTGCGGCTACATGATCCTCCAAAGCAGGGGTTCCCAACCTTTTTATACCCTAGGGCGCATTCTAAAATATTGGTAGGGTGGCGGGCACCAGCTATTTCTAAGGATATTTATTATTGAACAAGAATAAAAAATAATAAACAAAAATAATTTTAATAAATTTATTGTACAAATTATATACACACAAAGAAACATAGATACAAAACATAATACAAAGTAAATAAAAAACACACATATAATAAAATCATTTAAAAAAACATAAAAGAAAACATAAAAAAAAACCAATCTGTCAATGTGATCTTTGGCATTGCATTTCATTGGCCAGTGCCTCATAATTAGGAGAGTATGAC
>PVKE010017305.1:0-30925 GCA_004027555.1 Craseonycteris thonglongyai
GGGGGTGGGGTGAGAGGATATCACCCCACTATAGCCTGGCAAGGGAGGACCTTCTAGGCTCTGCACTGAGCTCTTGCTGGCAGGTATGGGGGTAGAGGTATAGTTTTTTCCTGATGGGTCTGGCTGAAGTAGTGCAGCTATTGTCTAAAAGTTTTGTGTCTTGCTAGGCTGTCTCTTTCCTGGTCCTTTGGCCAGAGAGAGCAGACTTTTCTTAGGGCTTCTTATGGCTGTGCCTACTGGCATTTCCATTCTTCCAGCTTCTCCGGTATCCAGTCTGGGATCTATAGAAACCCCAGAAAACACATTGCCGTTTTGCTCCTTTGGTCCTGAGGTCCTTAGCCAGTCTGCCTTCCTCTCCACTGTTCAGTCTTCTTATGATTGTTTTATATATAATGTCCAGGATTTTTGGTTGTACTTAAAGAGAGAAATAGGGAAAAGTATGTGTACTCCATCTTCTCTGAAGCAGAAATCTGAATCACTTCTTTCACTCCAAAATAACTTCAAGTTCAAGGTTAAATCAACACAGTAATTGGAAAAGGTTCCTTTTTTCCAGCTCCCATCCTCCCTGTTTGATAATAAAAACCAATTAAGCACCAGGCAGGCAAGCTACTCACCATGTGTTTGGCAAAGCTCCCACTGGGACCAGTGTTGCGTACCGAGTGCCCTTCAGAGGGGAAATTAAAGCTGCCAGCTTTCAGGTTTTCTCGTGTGGAGTGATTACCAAAGAGAACGAATGGCTGTCTGGTAGGACTAGAGTGGCAAATTAAAAACATATTAGAAAAAAGATGCCCAACCAGGGCAACTTCCCAGTGAGTGCATTCCTGGGTTTTTCCGAGTAGCTTCCTGAAGTCCAAGCAAAGTGGTCAGTACAGTCCACCTAATGTTCCTTGCTGGCTGGGAAGGTATGCCAGATGTCTCTGACTCCTCCTACTGACCCATAAAGATCAGTCATTTAGAAACATAACTAAACCCAAGCCAAATTTTTATTAATATTTTTAGCTTGTTCTACATCTCGGTGCAAGTTCTGTAAGTTTGCAGTGATGAAAGAAGATCCCAGTTTTTATAAAATAGCATTTTAACAAAATGATAGTAGTTGTGATATTCAGACTGTAGACAGGACAACAGAGTTGATAATTCCTGAATAACTTTCAGGATGGAAGTAGAATAGGGTTGCAAATGTTCTCACCACCACTCCTTACCTGCCCCGTTCTTCCCTCCTCTCTTAGCTGAACTTTTTGTTTTTGTTTTCACTTTCTGCTCATTTCTCAGCCCACTTCAATTGACTCATCTCAGTCAATTCACTGAAATAGTTCTTGCAAAAGTCACCAAATGCCTTTCATGTAGGATATAGCAAACCCAATTGACAGTCTTTAGCCTATCTTTCCTGGATCTCTCAGAACCACCTGACAACCTCCCCCTGTGAAAGCTACTGTTCCTTGGTCTCCCTTGTCAGTCATCCTCCTCCTTTACCTGGCTTCTGAATATTCCTAGGGTTTTACCT
Organism: Craseonycteris thonglongyai; assembly: GCA_004027555.1. NCBI lineage: Eukaryota > Metazoa > Chordata > Mammalia > Chiroptera > Craseonycteridae > Craseonycteris > Craseonycteris thonglongyai. Next base: position 1,502 of record PVKE010017305.1, read on the forward strand.
TCAGCTGTCTGCTCTCTCCTCTCCTCTCTCATAATTCACCCCCTTCCAGTTCTTGCAATAAAAAAACAGCAGCATAATCCACCCAGGAACTGAGCCAGGCCTGAGGGGTGTCCTGGACTTCTCCTACCCCTTCACTTCTAAATCTAATCAGCAACCCAAATTTTACTTCTATTTGTCTATTTTCTTCCATCCACATGGCTATACCTGAGACCATGTTGCCATATTCTCTTCCCTAGACAACGGCAATGCTTCCATGCAACTTCCCTGCTTCCACTCGTCTTCCTATACTCTATTCTCCACATTGCAGAGAGAACAATCTTTGAAACTTGCACAGCCTTTAATACCTTTATGTTATTTACAGGAGAAGAGTTGAAATCTTTCACATGGCCAATTATTTTATGTCCATGTAAGGTCACTGTCCCCCAACTTCCATACTCCAGCCAAGCTCATCTTCTTTTATGGTCCTTATGTTCTCAGGACCAGTGCTTTCCTCTATTCTCTCAATTATCTTTACTCATCTTTCAGATCTTCCCCCAAAGGAGGTCATGCTCTCCAGCTATGGTCTTCACAGTAACTTCTTTTCTCCTTCATGGCACTACTGGAGTTTGTAATTATATATTTCTTTGTGAGTTTGCTTGATTAATGTCTTATTTCCCACCATACTATACAGTCCATGAGGGCAGAGAACATATCTGGTTTATTTTTTAATCATGTGTCTTGCTTAGTATGTCATAAGTTCTCAATAAATATTCAGTGACTAAAGAATATTTTAAACACATAGATTCTGCTATGGACCAAATTAATATAATTCATGTTAAAATCCTAATCCCCAAAATGATGGTATTAGGAGAGAGCGTCTTTGGGGATGATTAGGTCATAAAGGTGGACCCCTCATTGATGTGATTATAAAAGAGGCTCCTATAAAAGACCCTCCAGAGACACCCCTGACCTGTTCTGCCATGTGAGGTTATAGTGAAATGACAGCTATCTATGAGGAAGTGGACCCTCACCAGATATTGAATCTGCCAGCACCAGGATCTTGGAATTCCCAGACTCCAAAAATGTGAGCAATAAATGTTTTTTGTTTATAAGCTGCCCAGTTTATGGTATTTTTATCACAATAACTAAAACAGACCAAGACAATTTTCTTTATCCCCTACTCTTTCCTTAAATTGCCCTTGGTGTGTGTCATGTAGAAAATTCTTTGTATTTCTTTTCATTACTCTTAAAAATACTTTCTTAAGCTTCAGGCAAACAGGGGTTTCTAAAAGTAAACATGTTTGGTTTTTCTTTTGAACCTTACAATTAAAGCTAACTGAAACTTCAGGCAATAAAAGATGACTCTGAGTCTCACCCAGGGTAGTTTGATTCACTATCAGACTGGATTGAAATTCGGGGAGAAAAGAGAAGAATGACCTGCTCAACTATATCCCGCTGGGACTTCCTGATTATCATGGCAAGAGAGGTGCTAAAGGAAACACATCAACGAAACAAATACGGCATCCCTCACTGCTCCCATAGTCTTCTTGGGGCTGGACTTTTATGCCAAATCTTTTTATTCCCCACAAGCCACTGATGATCCTTCCCATGCCATTGTAAGCACTGCTTCCTCTCTCTTTCCTCAGCTGGGAATGAAATAAAAAGTTTCTTTCTTTAGATTTCAGCAAGCTACAATGTTTAAAAGAGAACTTACTATAAAACGATATTTAAAAAATAAAAAAAATACAAAAGCAGTCAAACACAATTCAGAGTAGGGATTTCTTACCCTCTGATGATTAAAGTCAACAGGTATTTCCCTGACTCTAATAGTTTCTGGATTTAGATGTTCCTCCACACCCGCCTTTTGTCAATCCCATTCTCTCTATTACCATTCACCTTTCTTCCCCAAGAACCTTACCTATTTTCAGTTATATGGCTGGAGATCATTCCATGACTGAAGTAACTTCTGAATGGCTAAAAAAGAAGCCAACATTGTACATATTAAGATCACAATTTTATAAAACAAACACAAAAAGCTCTTACGTAATTTGTATGTACCGGTATGTGTAAAATATATACATATAGTATGTGGGGGGTAGAGATGTTTGTAGGTTATTATAAGAACATGAAAGAACACGTGGTGGATAGCAACATGGATTTGGGGCCAGGTAGCAAAAAACACATAGAACAGCAAAGGAAAATATAAAAAAAGATAAAAGGTTGCAAAAGAAAGAAAAAGGTAGGTAAAGAAAAGAAATTCTTGTCAAAATTTATGGTTTGAAACTACTGAAAGGAAAGTGGAACAACCACTACCTATGGTCCAAGTTATTAACCATGTGGGAATTTTTTCTATTAAAAATTTTTTCTACATTTTCAACAGAGGAATATATACTCATTCTAATGAAAGAATTTAAAATCAGCAATGGGGAAGAATTCAAGGAACTCAAAATTACACTGACAAATGTTTTCCAGGAAACCAAAGAAGTACTTCTCAGCTTTGGTGGGCACAGTGCTAGGCTCTAAACCCTAATAAAAAACTGATATATATAGGGTGACCTGGCGTCCCGCTTTTGGTGGGACAGTCCCGATTTTTAACAATTTGTCCCGCGTCCCGCGGCGTTTTAAAAAGTCCTGATTTTTGGAAAGAATGCATGACAAGCTAGGGAACGGCAGGAGATAGACCAAATTTTAATCAAGACCCCCCCCCCCCCCCCCCCCGGTCAATGGTGTCCTGCTTTACCAATGTTAAAATCTGGTCACATTAATATAGAGGATATATGTCAAAAGGGTTTAAATTTTCAATTCCCTTAAATAACACCTACTGGGGTTTTCTTCCCTGATTATATAACTAATATATGCTTATTCTAGAATACAATAAAAACCACCTATAATCTCTAAGAACTGTTGACATTCTGGTACATTTTCTTCAAAACTTTTTTCTACGGTACATGCATAGAATATATACGATTGTTTCAATGTTTATTAAATAGTCCTCTATTCTTAGAAATTTATATTGCTATTAACATATAATGAATAATACTATAATTAACAACTTTTCATAAATATGGTTCCGCACAGGCCAGGGCTGGGACCAGGACGGGGGCTGCAAAGTGAGCATTCAACCCACTGAGCCATCCCGGCTTCCCCTAAAGACTTTTTTAAATTGTTTTTTATTAGTTTCAGGTATACAACACAATGATTAAACATTTACACACCTCACAACGTGATAGCCCTAACAAGTCTATATAACCCATCTGACACCACACATAGCTATTACAATACCATTCACTATATTCCCTATGTTATATGTTAAAAACTTCCTTATAGCATTCCACAAAGCTTAAGCAATGGGTAACCAAAACAAATAAGGACTGGTAGTGTTATACTCTGAAAAACAAAATTTTAAATAAAGATTAAAAACCATAAATAAATAAACCAATTTCTTCTTTTCCTTGGACCCTTCCCATACATACCTCACCCGCCTGAGATTCAGAAAGTTCCAGCAGGAAAGGAATTTCTGTGTCAAAATTAGTGAAGAAGCTAGTCCACTGATGCTCAAAAGCCACCAAATCCTGGAAAGAAAATTAAAAAAATAATAATGCATTTGTCATTTAAAGGAGGTTTATAAAAGGTCACCAAGTGTATGGTCCATTTATATGAAATACCCAGAAAAGACAAATCTATAGGAACAGAAAGTAGATTAGTGGTTTACAAGGGGCTGGAAATGGTAATGGAAGCTGACTGCTAGTGAGCACAATGGGACTTTCTGGGTTGATGAAATGTTCTAAAACTCAATTGTGGTGATGGTTGCTCAACCCTGAACACTAACTAAAAATCACTGAATTGCATACTTAAAATGGGTGAATTTTATGGCATACAAATTATACTCTGATAAAGCTTTTTAAACAAGGACAGTGATGGCCTTACTTTAACAACCCTTGTTGGAGAAAGGGAGTTATTATGAGGCACCTTAAGGATGGTACATCTACTGTCAAAAGGTTCACATCAGTGAAGCTTTGTTCAAGGACAAATTAGTTGACTTTTGTTAGAAGTTCAGTGGGGCAGGGGTGGCCCAGAGCCCTTTCCTCCCTCATGCCCTCCTTCAAGCAGTCATGGGAGTATGAGGAACTCTGCACCTTCCCTAGTTGACACTCTCCTATGTGCAGGCTGCATCCTTCCCCTATGTGTAGTTCATAAGTTTTAGCCTCCTCTCTGAACTCATTTCTGTTCCCACCACCACACGCTGCTTTGTGCTCCTGGCTTTTCTTAAAGGCATCATCAGTTAAATAAAAAACATGAGCTATGACTTGCTTAAGATAGTCAGGTGACACCTTTGTACTTATTTTGAAGTTGCTGATAATTTGTTTTCAAACTGGATAGTCGTCTTCACTATCCACCTCACACTGTGTGAATGTATGTATGTTGGGCACCCAGCCTAGTGCTTTGCTCAAAACAAAACAGGCATCCTGTTTGCTGCACTAAAACTAGCTGGCTGGATCTATGCTCTCCTCCATTTTTCTCTTCCTGGTGAAGATACACAACTACTCAGACCTGTGTGGACTTTGTATTGGCCACACTGACTCTACTTCTAGCCCTAGGCATAAAAAAGCACACTGGACCTCTGCTGGGAATACTTAGTGTAAACAAAATTCTTAAGTGGCTTCACTACTTGCTGTACAGATATAGATGCTTTTATATATGTATACACATATGTGTATTACATATAAATTATATACATGTATCCAAAATTTTTAGTAATCATGTAGGTGACAGTGCTAACATTATTTTCTGAACGTTTTATATATAATGTGAGATAAAATATTAGGTATACAAATACTCATACATACATGTGTATGTACACATGGGGAGAGGAGAGAGAAAGAAAATGAATTTCCTAGCTCTGTCCACTGAAGAGATCTAGAAAGAATGACTAAACCAGTACCAATGAGCATTCCTAGCACCTAGATTGTGGTGCTATAATACCATTTTCCACTCAAATAACCCAAAACTTACTACAGCAATGACCAATTCCAGGTCTGAAACTGATTAAACCTCAAAACTCAATTATTATTATTATTATTTTTTTTTGAGAGAGAGATACAGAGACAGAGATAGAGAGAAGCGGGAGGGCCCAGAAGAGTCTCCATAGTTGCACATCATTGATTTTCCACATAGTTTCATTCCATAGGTGGGCGGAGCTGCACAGGGCAGGAATTGGGTCGGAGTCCCACCCCAGTGAGAACCGAACCGGGGGCACTCCCCAGTTTAGCATATGGGTCCACACGGGCTGGGGCCAGGATTTGATCCCCAGTCCCCAGGGCTGCAAAGTGAGTGCTTAACCCACTGAGCCATCCTGGCTTCCCAAAAACTCAATTACTGATAATCAGGAAATACAGAAGACGGGGAAAGCATTAAATTATATCAGGAGAATGCAATCAAAATCCCTAAGAAGATAACTATAAGACAAATGATCGTTTATTCAACAAATACTGGGATGAGGATAGCAAAGAGGTAAAGGTGGAACCTATATATTAAAAGCTAAAACACACACACACAAAACTAAACTGTGCTTATAAAAGTACACACATGGATAAAACTGAAAGAAAAAAAAAAAAAAAGTAAGGTGGTGATTATTATTATTGTATTATTCACTAGGGAAAGGAGGAAAGAGGTGATGAATTTTGCAGAAAGCACTCAGATTGCTTCTCGGGTGGCTAGCAAGGTTCTGTTGCTTTGATTTATAATAATTATTAGGCTATACCTTAGTTTAATGTTGTTTTCTAAGGTGTTATTTTAATAAAGTCTTTATAGCAAAAACAAGTAATATTCATTACTAAAAACTGAGAAAATATAGAATAAAAAGCATTGTTAACATTTTGTTAAATATTGTCATATCCCACTTTTACATATGTATTTTATACATACAAATATATACTGGTAACTGGTAATCTACAATTGCCTGGATCAGATTGCCCTGCTATACCACCTCTGTGCCTTGGCTCAGTAAACCAGACTTTCTGGTTTAAGATCCTGACCCAATGCTATCAGGTCCAATCAGAGGCCCTGATCCTAGGCCCAGAACAATCTTCCCACTTTGGCACTGGGTTACTCCCACATGTCCTCCTGGACTCTGGAGAGAATACACTTCTCATTCTTCCAACTAATATGCTAAACACAGACCTTCATTGTCTGTCCAACTATTCTGGTCCCAAATCCACTCTCCATTTCCAGCTGGCTGCCACCACAACTTAGCACTGAAATTATGCTTAGATTCCAAAAAGCCTGTGCTAGAACTTCTGCTCTGCTTCTTATAGGCTGTGTAACTGTGGGCAAGGAAATTAACCTCTCTGAGCCTCATGTGTGTAACAGGGTGACTATTATCTACCTTATAGAGATTATCATAGGAATTAAATGAACTAACTGGTATATAGTGCTAACCATGAACAAGGAAATTAACCTCTCTGAGCCTCAAATGCCTTACGTGTGTAATGGGGTGACTACTATCTACCTTACAGAGATATTATAGGAATTAAATGAATTAAATGGTACATAGTGCTAACCCTGGACAAGAAAATTAACCTCTCTGAGCCCCAATTGCCTTATGTGTGTAATGGGATGACTACTATCTACCTTACAGATATCATAGGAATTAAGTGAATTAACTGGTATACAATGCTCATTACCAGGCCTTGCACACTAGATATCTACAATACTTCTTGATTTCTTTGCCTTTACTGTCAGCCAGCCTGAGTTGACTGAAAACATATGAGCCTGTCCCTTAGCTTTCTGACGTATATCTGCTCCCTCTCTCAGACACCCATAACGTACATCACTGGCCTCATGGAAGCCACATCTAAAGACGTCCACTCCCATGTGGGTCTGTGCCTCGCCTACTTGGCTCTGTCCAATCCCTTGGGCTATACTAAAATGCGTCACTTTTTTGTGAAGCTTAGAAAAACAACAAACGAAAAAACCCAATATAATCATTAGTATAAAACACATTTTATTTTGTTTTGCAATTGTATTTAGAAACAAGCTCAGAAGGTATGTCTCCATTTTAATGGCCTACATGGTGATACTCATCTTGGTTTGGGTCTTTAACAAGAAGCAGAATTATACAGTTGAGTGGTAGCCATTCTCTGGCTAATTTCTAGGCAAAAAACACTGTGTGATTTGAATACACAGAAGATAGGCACTTTGCTCCAAGAAAATCTCCCTGAGGGAGGTGAATGTGTCAGTATGAATTATAGCATAAGGTAGAATGAACTTTTAAATACTGCTTTCAGCTCCATGTTATGACTAAAGTGGAAGATGTAACAAATTTTCATACTAAAAATAACTAGCATTATATATGAAATGTTTATATTTAATATATGTTTATATATATATTTATTTATATATTTTATATATTTATATTCATGTAAATATATATTTAAATACATATGAGGTCTGACAATTAAGTTCACGAACTTGCCACCATGCACTTATGTGGGCAGCACTGTATAAACAACTCGGTAAGGTTTCAGAACCTTGGTATATTGGTGTCTCACAGCTGTTAGCGTCAACATGAGGCAGTGTCTTGCTGAGTGGCGTTCATTATCATTGCATGTTTCTGTGTGCCATTGTGAGTCAGAACTTGAATTAAAGCAATGGATAAACATTAAACTTCTTGTTAAACGTTGCAAGAATGGAAGTCAAATCAGGGACATGTTAGTCCAAATTTATGGGGATAATACCATGAAGAAAACGGCAGTGTACAAATAGATTAAATGTTTTTCTGAAGGGAGAGAAAGCACCACTGATGAAGAGAGGTCAGGGCAGCCAGAACTGACAAAAACACTGCAAAAATTCATTGACCTGTGTGTTAAAATAGTTGGCTGACTCTGAGAAGCATAGCAGATCAAGTAAACATCAATAGAGAAACAGTTAGGAACATATTCACTGAAAATCTTGGCATGAGAAAGGTGTGTGCAAAAATTGTCTCAAAGAAGCTCACCAAAGAACAAAAGCAAAGGACAAAGTTGCCAAGACCTTTTGCAGAGGCAAGACAATGTTTTGGGATGTGTTATCATTGGTGATGAAACATGGGTGTACTAATACGACCCTGAAACAGAATAGCAAAGTACACAATGAAAGTCAGCCAATTCTCTACTACCAAAAAAGTTCCATCAGTCCAAATCAAGTCAAAATGACAATGCTAACATTTTTTGATATCAGAGGGCTGTTCATTATGAATTTGTACCAACTGGACAGTCAACCAAGTTGACTATTTGGAAGTGCTGAAAAGGCTGTGTGAAATAGTTAAAGACGAAAACAACCTGAACTTTTTGCCAGTAACACATGGCTCTTGCATCACAACAAAGCACCAGCTCACACAGCACTCACTGTCTGTGAGGGAGTTTTTAGTCAGTAAACAAATAACCGTATTGGAAGATCCTCCCTACTCACCTGATCTGGCCCTCAGTGACTTTTTTCTTTACCCAAAGATAAAGGAAATATTGAAAGGAAGACATTTTGATGACATTCAGGACATTAAGGGTAATCCAACAATGGTTCTGATGGCTAGTCCAGAAAGTTTCAAAATTGCTTTGAAAGAAGGACTAGGTTTTGGTGTCGGTGCATAACTACCCAAGTGGAGTGCTTCATAGGTCACTATAGTGATATTCAACAATGAGGCATATAGCACTTCCTCTAGTATGAGTTCATGAACTTAATTGTCAGACCTTGTATAATTAAATCTTCCTAACATCCTTGTGTACTTCTCTATGCACACTTTATAGATGAGGAGACTGAGACACTGAATAATAAAGTGACCTGCCTGAGGATATAACACAAACAACAAAAGTGGAACTATATATACCGTATTTTCCAGCATATAAGACAACCAGGCGTATTAAACGACCCCCTAATTTTACAGTTAAAACATAGGTTTAGGCCTATATTCGCTGTATAAGACTACAGCCTCGGAAGTGGGGGGTAGTCTTATACAGCGAATATAGGCCTAAACCTATGTTTTAACTGTAAAATTAGGGCGTCGTCTTATACGCCCGGTCGTCTTATATGCTGGAAAATATGGTAGGTAAGAGATACCCAGAGCCTGTGTGCTTTCCGCCAGACACACTATTCTTCAAGCTTTTCCCAGTGCAAACAGTGTATTTGTGGAAATGGATACTGTGTATATACATGGAACTGGTTGGTTGGCTCTGATAATAAAGAAGGGAAAGTCTATCTGCTCAGAGTCTTCCAGGTCAAACCCAGAAGACAAGCCCAGATAGATATCAAGGTCAGATAAGTAGCAAAAGTTTGAAAACTCCAAGAAATATGCCAGTGTGCCCTAGCCTTTGGCCACTGGGGAAGAACACTGAACTTCAGACAGAACTCTTGGCCCTACGCTGCCATTGGCAGTGGCTGCCCTCAGGTGGTTCAAAGGGGAAAAAGAAGCTCAATTTTAATATTTAAAGAGTTTTTTGTTTTTGTTTTTTTTAAGAATTACATAATGTAATAAAAATAAGAAAATGATAATAAAAATGACCAGTAAGACTTGAAGTACCTAAGACACAGAAATACAAATTGTTTTACAAAGATGGAAATATACTCTACTTTTTTACTTTTCTCACCAAACATCTTTGAACATTTTTCTAAATCAAATCTCAGAGTTGTGTGTATATTTTCCTCTGTGGTATCTGACTAAGCATGGAGCTGTAGGTTCTTGGCCATCAAAGAGTTGACAGCAGTGACTGGCCAGTGGGAATGAAAAGCCTACATGTCAAGTCTGGTTATAAGATTAAGGGTCTTAGGGAAGCCAGGATAGCTCAGCGAGTTAAGCGCTTACTTTGCAGCCCTGGGGACTGAGGATCGAATCCTGTCCCTGGCCTATGCAGATCCATATGCTGAATTGGGGTGTGCTTCCCATGTGGGAGGCCCCCAGTTCAGTTCTTGCCCCCCGTTTTGGCCCCTGGCTCAAGTTGGTGTGCCTCCCATGCAGGAGGCCCCCAGCCCAGTTCTCACCCTGCACAGCCCCCATCCACCTGTGTGAAACAAAACCATGCTGAAAACTGATGATGTATAACTATGGAGACTGCTCTGGGCTCTCCCCTTTCTCTCTGTCAAAAACAATAAAATAAATCTTAAAAAAAAAGATTAAGGGTCTTGGCACAGGAAAATACATATGAACAGAAAAAGTATTTGGACGGTAGAAAGAAAACAGGATTTTAGAGAAGTTTGGAGGTTATGAAACAGCAGAGAATAAAAAAAGATCTTAAGAATATGGATAAGGATTGGCTCCCTTTATAATAATTTTCTAGAGCTATAAGTAATGACTGGAATTGCATTTTAATTTCTTTTGGGTGCATCTGGATTTTATTAACATTTCTAGATTCCCCAGAAGAGATCCATGTACAAATTCAGTCGCTTTTATGTATATTTATTTTATCCTACTTGGGGTCTTCTGAGCTTCTTGGATCTCTGGATTGATATATTTCATCAATTTGGAAAGTTCTCAGACGTAATTAACTCAAATTTCCTTCCCATATTCTTCCTACTTTCCTTTTGGGACTCCAATTATACTATGTTAGATCATTTGATAATGTTTGACAGATGCTGTTTTACTTCCTTTGTGCCTTTTCTCTTTATCCTTCAGTTTAGAAACTTTCTGGTGAACTGTCTTCAAGTTCACTGAACTTTTCTTCATTGGTGTCTAGCCTGCTATTAAACTAATCTGAAACCTTCTTCATTTCTGATATAGTATTTCCTATTTGTAGCTTTTCCATTTGTTTTTTAAGTATTAAAAATTTTCAGATCTCTGATGAAATTTTTCATCTCTTCATGTATGTTGTCCCCCTTTCTTATATAATCCTTAGCTTTTCTCTTTCTTTTTAGTTATTTAAATTCCCCGTTGCTTAATTCCAACATCTGGGTCTACTTCTATTGATGGTTTCCTTTCTTGACCACAGAACAAATTTTCTTGCTTTTCTAAGTTTTATAATTTTTTAAACCATATGCCACACATTTGTATAAAAGAATGGTAAAAAGTAAAGTAGATATTTAACTCTAGGAAAGGGTACATCCTTTCTTTTGTTAGGCTAGTAGAGTAGGAATCCAAGTTAATTTGATATGTAATTGATCTGAGTCTGGGTCCTGCTGCATTTGTAGTTTGATTTAATTCATTGCTGAATTCAAGTATTTTGATGATGTATTTTTCTTATTGATTTGTAAGAGTTCTCCATAGTGTTGTGGGTGTAAATGTGCTCAAAATCATTTTGGCACAAGAAATACCATCTTACCTTATTATTTGTAAATAAAAGTGAAATGTGGTTCTGAGTCTTTACTCTTCAAGATAGATGAGAAGTCCACTATCAGACACTAAAATGACTCCTTCCATTTCTTTATATCATCTAAGAATACCAAGTTCATGAGAAGTCAGGAAACCAAGATAGGGCCTTGTCTACAATCCATGGTGATCACCACTCTTGCTTCTTCAGTTGCAAAATGTCCCTGTTGCTCCAGGTACAATTAAAGCTGTTCTCTTGAATGGTCCCTATTCACTGACTCCAGAGATGCTTGTAATGCTCTCAAAACTACAATGCCTCCCTTATGACCTACAGCTTCCACTGAATGCAAGTGAGACATGGGCCTCAGACATTTGCAGCAACTCTTAATTGCAGAAACTCCTTATCATTCTTTACACTCTTCTTAAAAATAATTTTATTTTATTGTTTTTGACAGAGACAGAGAGAGACAGAGGTAAAGAGAAACAGAGAGGAGGAGGAGGACCCAGAGCAGTCTCCATAGTTGTATGTCATCAGTCTTTAACATGGTTTCATTCCACACAGGTGGGCAGGGGTCACGCAGGGCAGGAACCAGGTTGGGGGCCTTCCACATTGGAGGCATGCCCCCTTGAGCCAGGGGCTGAACTGGGGGGGTGAGAACCAAACTGGGGGCCTCCTGCATGGCAAGCACACCCCAGTCCAGCATATGAATCTGCAAGGGCCAGGGCTGGGATTCGATTCTCGGTCCCCGGGGCTGCAAAGTGAGCGTTTAACCCGCTGAGCCATCCACCTTCCCTGATTTACACTCTTTTTTTTTTTTAAAGATTTATTGTTTTTGAGAGAGAGAGAGAGAGAGAGAGAGAGAGAGATACACAGAGTTAGAGACAGAGAGAGGCAGGAGGGCCCAGAACAGTCTGCATAGTTGCACATCATTGGTTTTTCCACATAGTTTCATTCCACAGGTGGGCTTGGGGCTGCACAGGGCAGGAACTGGGCTGAGGTCTCATCCTGGTGAGAATTGAACTGGGAGCACTCCCCAGTTCAGCATATGGGTCCGCATGGGCCGGGGCCAGGATTCAATCCTCGGTCCCCGGGGCTGCAAAGTGAGTGCCTAACCCACTGAGCCATCCCAGCTTCCCCGATTTACACTCTTTACGTTATAAATTTTTGAATTTTCATTTTTTCCATAATAAGGCTAGCCATGGGTTCGTTGATGATGATAATGATAATGATAATGATGAAGACTTTTTAAAGAATAAGTTCAGATTTTTCTATTAGATTCCTATTTTATTAGAAATGTTTAAATAGAATGGATGTTCACTTTTATAAATGCCTTTTGGCATCTATGGAGTCATAAACGGCTCCAAGAAGAAAAATTAGTACAGTGATTACATTAATAAATTTCCTGATATTAAATATTGAACCCTTAATAAACCCTACTTCATCATATAATATTTTTTAACATGATGATGGGTTCTGTTTGCTAATATTTTACTTAAAAATACAGGCAGTATTTGTAAGACTGGTGTGTAGTTTTCACTTTTATGAGTTCTTTTGTTGGGTCTTGATATTATGGCTAATTTCACTAAAAGCTATAAGCTGTTCTTTTCCCATGCATATCTACCCATGATCACTAAGAGACACTCCTGAGCTGTTTAACCAAAGTAGTGATTCCTATGTTTTATTTGTTGCTTCTCACTGCAAATTACTCTACCCATCTTGAATTTTTTCTTCAAAGTTCAGATGAAAAATTAATGCCTGACCCTCTAATCCAGTTGGCAAATTATGGCCTGAGGGGAGGTTCCATATTTTTGTAAATACTTTCTTTGGAACACAAACACACCCATTTGTTTAAGCATTATCTGTGGCTGCTCTCAGTGCCACAATGGCACTGTTAAGTAATGGGGCATACAAAGCCTAATATATTACTATCTGGCCTTTTACAGAAAAACTTTGCCAACCTTTGCTCTAATCCTTGCTTCTTAAGCCATACCCCATCTTTTAAAATCTTTTCATGCTAGAGAAACTGCAAAAAGACAACTTCTGTATTGTTTTTCTAAAGACCAGCCCAACAGAAAGAATGTCTAGGTGAAAATATAAACACTGGACTAGGCAGGTGGTCTTGGTTTCTCAGGTGAGGTTTCCTCAAAGTGGAAGAGGTAGTATCACTTTTCCAGGTCCCCTTCCAGCCCCAAGGAGTTCAAGACAACAATCAAAGAAGAAACTGCTTAATTCTTTGACCAAAGCAAACTAAAATATATATTGCATTTCTTTAAGTAAAATGCCATTAGTTGATAATTAAGCTGGCTGTAGTATCTATATGATAAATACAGTTTGGCTCCTTACTTCTGAAAGCAAACCCTCCAGAGACATAGGATCCATTTTGCTGTAGACATTCCACAGATTCAAACTCACATCCTGCAACTGCAACACAAGGGCAAAAAATTGAAATATTAATAACCAAGGGTCAATATCAGTAAGAAAAGCTAAAATATTTTATGACATTCAGAAATGACTATCTTGGTGAAAACTCAGTGATAGAATAAATAAAATTTTTATCAATTATATAAGAACCTATACAAATTAATAAGTGCTGTGCCATTCAAGAAAACTATCTTTGGGGAAGCCGGGATGGCTCAGTGGGTTAAGCGCTCACTTTGCAGCGCCGGGGACTGAGGATCGAATCCCGGCCCCGGCCCGTGCGGAACCGTGTGCTGAACTGGGAGCTCCCCCAGTTCAGTTCTCTCTCTGTCTCTCTCTCTCTCTCAAAAAACAATTAAAAAAAAAATAAATAAATAAATATTTAAAAAAAAAAGTAAACTATCTTTTCAGAAACTTTGGTATACTTTTTGAGTATCTTCAATGATGAGCATACATATATTTATATATTAATACATACATGCACAAATATATATATATATATAAACACTTTTAGCCTTTGAAATAAAATTTTAATTAAAATAATAAATGCCCATGGTTAAAAAAAAAATTTAGGGAAAGCCGGGACGGCTCAGCGGGTTGAGCGCTCGCTTTGAGGCCATGAGGACCGAGGATCGAGTCCCGGCTCCGGCCCAGGCGGGACCCATGTGCTGAACTGGGGAGTTCCCACAGTTCGGTTCTCTAACTGTCTCTGTCTCTCTCTCTATCTGTCAAAAAGTAAAATAGAAATAAATATGCACTGAAGACAAAAAGATAATTTCTCTCTATGGATGTGAAAAGATAAAAAAAAATAAAATAAAATAAAATAAATTTAATAGTACTAAGGACTTGTAATAAAAAAAATTTTAATCTCCTACTTCAACCTTTCACAAACCTCCACTAATTTCACTCCTCAGAGGCAACCACTTAAAAGTCTTTTAACATTTTCTTCTGGTAGTTACCTCCATATTTTGTTATAATATATGTCTATCACTGTTTTTTAGTCTATCACTAAATATCAACTTAGAAATTAAATACTGACTTATAGTAAAGCTGTACACCCATCTTCTATACCCGTCTCTATTTCCACTATTTCTATACACATACACACACACACACCCCAACCCCTAATACCATCTACTATCATGACTTTTTGGGTTACATGGGTAATTACGAGGGCTGTCCAAAAAGTATCCAGCCATGTAATATAAAAAATAGAGGCATTTATGGCTGGATTTTTTCCAAACATCCCTTGTATACTGTTTATTGCAGACCAAGTGCATATTATATACTATTATCTGCTTTATTAAATTTAATGTTTCCTAGAGCTACCAATAGCTTTACTTTTTTTAATTGGTAAATTAAAAACAAAATCAATCCTAAAGTTTTTTCTAACTGCCCCACTCAATTTACTAGTTGCTTACATAGGGTTTCTCAACAGCAACTCTATTGTCAGCTTGGGACAGATATTTCTTTGTTGTGAGGGGCTGCCTGTGCACTGTACGGGACTCAGTAGCATTAACACTCCCTCACAGGCAAACCAAAATTATTTCCAAACATTGATAAATGTCTTGGGGGAGTGGGGCAGCAAAATCATCCTGATTGAGAACCTGACCTGAACATACAAGAGCTGTCCAGAAAAAAATCTAGCCACTGTCAATATAATGAGAATGGCTAAATGGCTAGATACTTTCTGGAATGCCCTCATATATGATAATCTAGCAATTTTTTTCCTTCTTGCTTCATCTGATCTGGCTGTCACGTAAGCTAGCTGTGTAACTACCACTTTCACTTTGAGACATCACTTTGCTATCATCTTGGAACTCTCAGATGGTGGATCTGGTTTCATGGTTCACTCATCTCCCCTTAGTTCACTCCCTTGTATATCCTCCAATAGCTTTCTAAGAAAGAATTAATGAGAAGCAAAAATTTTTTTTCATTATTTAAATGTATTTACTATGTCCTCATAGCTGACCTATCAACCACTGATATTCTTCCCATTCTTTTCGATTCTTTAGTCTCTCTGTGCTGCTTCTTGGATAGTTTCTATTGCTATGGCTTCAAATTTGCTAATCTTTTCTTCTGCAGTGTCTAACCAGTTAATCCCATCTAGCATATTTTCATTTTTGACATCACAATTTTCATCTCTAGTTCATTTTGGTTCTTTATATTTTCTGTCTAACATGTTCAATCTTTACTTTAGCTTCTTGAACATTATGGGATATAGCTGACATAACTGTCTTAATGTCCTTTTCTGCTATTTCTAATATTTCTATTAATTCTAGGTCAATTCTGATTGATTACATTATCATATTTTCCTGCTTCATTGTAAAGCAGATAATGTTTGGATGCCAGACACTGTGAGTTTTACCTTGTTGGGTGCTAGGTATTTATGTATACCTATAAATATTTTTGTGCTTTGTTCTGTAATTTAGTTTAAGTGACTTGCAGTTTGATCCTTATCAGGTCTCATTTTTATGATTTGTTCAGAGGGTCTAGAGCAGTGCTCAATTTAGGGCTGATTATTCCCCACTACGAGACAAAACTATACTGAAACTACCCAATGCTCTGTGAATTATGTGTTTTACCAGTCTAACTGGTGGGACCAGGTACTCCCAACTTTCAGCACGTATCAGGCCCTGTTCTTAAATACTTTCAGATGTTTTTCCCCCTCCATGAATGCACTGATCAATACTCTGCTGAATGCTTGGGATGAGTGGGGGGCAGGGGAATCTTGGTAGACCTCGGGAGTTTTGTCTCTGGACAACTCTTTCTTATTACCACTCTAGCTTCCTTCATCTCACCAGACTCTCAGCTGCATCCCCTCAACTCAGGAAGTGCACTGGGCTTTACCCAAGTACCCGCTCTCTGCGTCATGGCCTGAAAACTTTCTCAAAGTAGTAAGGTAGGGCAATCATAGGACTCACCTTGTTTATTTCTATCTTACAGGGAATCACTATTCTTCATTACCTGACGTCTACTATCTTGAAACCATTGCTTCACATATTTTGTTTGGTATATGTATGTCTGTTTGTTTTGTTTGGAGAAGGAGAGGAATCAGGTTCCTGATATCTTATTGTAGGTGACTTAGCTTTTTCTTTCTGGAAGCTTTTTAGATTCTTTTATCTTTAGTGTTCAAAAAAGACATGGATAGACTTAATATTTTTCCCTCCTATTCACAGTTGCTAAGTGATTTAATTTAAAATTTAAAATGTTTATTCTTTTTTGAAACATTTCCTCCCTTATGATATCTCTGCTCTGTCTTTCTGGAATTCCTACTTGTTGGGTATCAGACTTCTTAGATGAGTCCTTCATGTCTTTACTTCTTTCTCATATTTTCTCTCCTCGATTTTATTATTCTATATTTTTAGAGATTTTCATAAATTTACCTTCTAGCTCCTGTATTAATTTTATCAATTATAATTTTCCAGAGCTCGTATTTTCCTTACAGTCATTTATCACAACATATAACACTTGTTCTATGGTTGCCAAAATCTTACATTTCTCTGGGCATCCTAAGGAGTTTTCTGTCTTGCATTTTCCTCTACATCTTAAATTATCTTTGGGTCTTATTCAATTGGGCCATATGTGGCCCACGGGCCACAGGTTGAACAAGCTTGCCTTATGCTCTTAGCACAGCTTGTCAACTACCAGGAAGATTTTTTAGGGGTCAGCAGACAGGCAGGAAGGAGGCTGTTATTACAGGATCCCAACCCACTTATATTTTAAATGTCAAAATGTGGAAAGCTTTACTCTTGAGGAACAAAAACTACATGAGCCAATGAGTTCTATTTGTCTTGTTTTTCAATTTCTTTAGAGAACTCCCACCCACTCACACCTAGTTCCTTGTTTTTCCTAGGATGGAAGTAGCAATTGGTTGCCTGTCACTTGAGGAATGGTTGGTGGGTAGAGGGAGGCACAGACTAACAACTTTCAATTAATTCCTCCATTTTCAATATCAGCCATTTCCATTCTTTATCCTCCATTTTACGTTCTTTCTCCTCACTGATTTAATCTATTTGGCCCCTTTGTATTTTGAAACAGCTTTTCAAATATGTCAACTGATTAGATTTTTGAGGGGTACTAAATTTGATTTTTCTATTTAAATGCAAATTTTAATTCTACTAGTGAATTTTGAGATTATAATCTTTCCTTATATGTCATTTCTCTCCTTTTAATTTGCTTGCTCTACCTACCATATCCCATTTCTATTTTTATAAAATCCATTCTTAAAAAATACATTATTTTTCCCAATTTTTATATTATTTCCTAGAGAAATCTTTTTTTTTTTTTTTAAGATTTATTTTTATTGGTTTTTGACAGAGAGAGAGGCAGACAGAGAGAGACAGAGAGAAGGGGGAGGACCTAGAGCAGTCTCCATAGTTGACAGTATCAGTTTTTCCATATAGTTTCACTCTACAGGTGGGCATAGGGCTGCGCAGGGCAGGAACTGGGCCGGGAGCCTCCCACACAGGCTCCGGCAAGAACTGAACTGGGGGCACACCCCAGCTCAGCATATGGGTCCGCCTGGGCCGGAGCTGGGATTCGATCCCTGGTCTCCAGGACTGCAAAGCAAGCGCTCAACCTGCTGAGCCATCTAAGCTTCCCTGAGAAATCTTTTTTAAAAAGCATACTGATCTATTCCTGTATCTAATATGCTATGGTCTCTTTCTTATATTTTTTGAATCTTTTCCCAAGTCTTATTTTACCTTTCAATACAAAGATACTATGTTTGCCCATAAAAAAGGTGAATGAATGCTTGATATATTACTTACATTATTCAGAAGTTTGCTATTAGAATCCTCCCCTTGGGGAGCTACTTGATGTAAATTTACATTACCAGGTCAAAGTTCCAGCGGCTAGAGAATAAGAAGAAAGAAGATGGAGGTAGGGAAAGCCCTAACAGAGAACTTTCCTGTACTGCTTCCCAGGAAAAGAGTTCTCTGTAATTCAGTTTGGCCCAGCCTACATACCAAGTAAATGCTATGTGGGTCTGGCTTCTTTTCTCATGCTGGCACCTATCACACCAGGGACAACACATCCTCTAACTTAATAACTTTCTTCTGGGTATGGCCATGCAATAAAACAGAAGTTTAAAAAATTAAGTTATAAGTATTAATATTTGTAGTTCTTTCTCTCTTAGCTTTCAGAGGAGGCAAGAACCTTTCTATCAGGCCTTTGATATGGAATTCAGACTGGAGTAGAGAGTATAATGGCAGATCTGATCAGTCAGCCAAACGGTTCCACACCTTGAAAGACAGGGTAAGGCAGAGAACTGAGAGTGGGGTGGTGGTAGTGGTGCTGGGGAATGATATAGAGACAAAGGAAAGTATTTCAGAGGATGAAAATGAGTATCTACAGAAAGGAGCAGGACCTGGAGAAAGAGACCTTGAGATCCTGTCCCACCACCCTTGTCCCTCCTGTCCCACCCTCCTCTGCCCTTCCTGTCCTATCTCCCTGTCCAACCTCACCTGCTCTTACTATTAATATATGATGTGTGTTGCTTCCTCCTCACTGCATATCCTGCCCCCTAAAAACACCACACTACATAAAATACAGATCTACATTGCCTTGTAAAGGTTTTTTGGAGGGGATTTTATTCCTTTGGGTTGTGACTTCATAGTATGATGCACCTTAAGGCAGGAACCAGAGGCCTGCCTGATTTGGGCTTTATGAATCATGCAGCATCCTAGTGTACTGCTTTTTAATGCTAATCTAGCAGCAGCACAGGAGTTATGAGCACAGACTCTGAAGCCAGACTCTTTGGACTAGGCTATAGCCTTGCCACTCACTGGCTACTAGCTCTATGACTTTAGAAAGTTCATTTAACCTCCCTGTAAAATAAGGATGGTAACAGTAACTATTTCAGAGGGTTATTGTTTAAGAATTAAAGTCAATTTATATATATAAAGTGCTTACAACAGCATGTGGTGTATAGGAAGCACTCCATGAATACCTAGTTTATACAATTAATTTAAAATAAATATTACCATTGCTGCTAAAAATGTTAAGCTTTCTTTTTATCTATCTCCTATGGCCTGCCTCCTTTCCAGCCTCTACTCTTCTAAATTAGAGAGCATTACTTCCTACCAGGGGCCGATTCCACAGCCTTGTTGATGCTCTGCTAATTGTAGTCAATGTGAGAATACTGTGCTTTTGGGGCAGAAAAAGTGATGAGTGGTGTGCTTCTCTTCAGCCCTATAGCCAGCCCATGCACCTGTAAGTTAGAGTCCACCAGGCAAACCTCCATTCATTTCCTAGGGACACTGCTATGTCTCAGGAAGGTAGGAATTAGTCCTGGGCCTAGTTTCCAAAGGTTCCACTTATTCAAGCCCTAGTAGAATGTCTCCATTTCTAGCATGCCAACCCTCACTCTCAGGGAAGCTGGGATGGCTCAGCAGGTTAAGTGCTTGCTTTGCAGCCCCGGAGCCCAAGGATCAAATCCGGACCCCAGCCCATGCGGACCCATATACTGAACTGGGGTGTGCCCCCAGTTCAGTTCTTGCTGGGGCCTATGTGGGAGGCTCCTGGCCTAGTTCCTGCCCTGTGCAGCCCCGCACCCAACTGTGGAGTGAAACTATATGGAAAACTAATGTTGTCAACTACGGAGACTGCTCTAGGTCCTCCCCCTTCTCTGTCAAAAAACAATAAAAATAAATCTTAAAAAAAACAACAGGGGAAGCCGGGATGGCTCAGTGGGTTAGGCGCTCACTTTGCAGCGCTGGGGACCGAGGATCGAATCCCGGCCCCGGCCCGTGCAGAACCATGTGCTGAGCTGGGAGCTCCCCCAGTTCAGTTCTCTTTCTCTCTCTCTCTCTCTCTCTCTCTCTGTCAAAAATAAATAAATAAATAAAAATATATTAAAAAAAACAACAACAAAGAACACTTACTCTCCCTGGTCTCCTGTGCTGGGGGCAAGGCAGGTCATCTCAGTGTGCCTTAGGAGGCACACGGATTCCTGTGGTCATGTTATTAATCTACCAGACCATTCTCCCTAATGTGCACTCTAGATTATCCCCTCTCCCAGACTTGTTTATTAATCCACTTAACGAATATTTATTGGTTATTTCCTAGATACAAAGAATACTAAAATAAAAGATATTGTTCTTACCACAAGAATTAACTCTTTTATTCCTCTTATACAGAGTATTTCTACAAAATTCTGCACTGTCCCTTACATTGATCTTGAACAGTTCTCAAATTATATAAATTTGAGATACAAACAACAATAACAACAAAAAGACAGTTTTTGTTTTCAGAGCACTCCCAGTCCAGAGACCAGGGGTGGCTAGGTGGGCTAGGTGTCCTATGTATAACATAGGACAATAAAAAACTGTAAGAGGGGTCAGCCTAGGGTGCTACAGGAGCAGATTGGAAGAACAGTGAACTCAGAATGGGCAATGGTAAGGAAGAACAGAAGAACTCCAAGAAGAAAGAACACAGGAGCTCAGTTAAACAGCAACTATTTATCATTTCAAGTCTTTTAACTTGCTCCCTGCCTTTGGAAGGTCACTTGCCAGCTTTTCACACTGTTATAATGATGCATACCCACATTGTGGGCCCTTCATAAAAACCAGGCATACTGCTTTTTATACATACCTCGTATTTCATGGTAAAAAATCCATCCCCTCCAATGCCCTCAAGTGCAAAGGCCTGTACAATTGGCCATTTCTCCACTACAAACATATCAAATATCTGCAAGTGACCTAGAGGAATCAAGTACAACAACATGTATCAAATACCATTCTGAATAAAACAGTCTAAACCTGATCTAATGTGGAAAGACAGGCATCTTTTCTCACAAGTTCACCATAGCCTCATCTAGCAAAACGAAATTGAAACAGATAAAACGGTTAGGTATTAACACCAGAAATACAAAATAAAAAGCCAAAAAAAATTCAAACCATAAACAAGTTACATAAATTCAGATTTCTCTATAGTATATTTTCACATTCTGGTTTTGTAAGCTAATGAATGAATGAATGAATGAATGAATAAGTAAACAAATAAAATGGTGACCTATTACATCTGACTTGCATCACTTAGTGAATATAATTATTAACAGACTTAAACTTGGCTTCTCACCCTTAGCATACATAGCCAACCAACTTCCTCAAGGGAAAATTACCAAATAAAAAAATTTCCTTTCTTATAACAATAGCTTCAATGTGAAAATTTTTCTTTAAAAAAAAAAAAGATATAAGGACTGCTAAACGTGTTAACATTTTCCTGTCTTTTTTTTACACAATGTTTTTAAACCTCACTGTCAGGATTAAAAAAAATTTTTTTTAATATTTATTTTACTTGTTTTTGACAGAGACAGAGAGCAGAGAGAAGGGGAAGGGCCCAGAGCAGTCTCCATAGTTGTACGTCATCAGATTTCAACATGGTTTCGTTCCACACAGGTCAGCGGGGGCTGCACAGGGCAGGAACTGGGCTGGGGGCCTTCAGCATGGGAGGCACGCCCCCTCGAGCCAGGGGCCAAACTGGGGGATGGGGGGCCACAACGAAACTAGGGGCCTCCCTCAGGGGAAGCACACCACAGTTCAGCATATGGGTCCATATGAGCCAGGGCCAGGATTCGATCCTCGGTCCCCAGGGCTGCAAAGCGAGTGCTTAACCCACTGAGCCATCCTAGCTTCCCACAGGATATTTTTTTAAACTGCTACACAATTACTATTTATTATTATTATATTATACCAAGAGGCCATATATGTATACTCTACCTATAATAAGGGGTACAGCCTAGATGGTAACTGTGGTATATCTCTTATTAGTTCTTCTATCTGACTGTAGGTGGCCTTCTGTGTTGCTGTAGAAACTTCAGTTATGAATACAAGTTTGCAAAGGAAAATTCCCAAATTTCTTTCCACTTGAGCTTCTGCCTTTAGTGAAAGCAGATCAATGGGTTTCCCAGCTGAATGCTTCCACTTAAAGAAGAAGTAGAGACATATGATTTACATACCACCCAAGCAAGGTTAAAATGTAAAATGGCTCATTGCCGACACTCACCTTGGGAGCTGTAAGGAATGCCAATTCTACTACAGTCTCGAACCATGTCCACAAAGCTGGCAATTTTAAATTCTTCTGCAGCCTCCTCATCTTCATACTAAAGAGGGAAATTGAAAGAAAAAAAGGCTCTGATAAGACATCACACAAAGTCCCATATATTCTCTGCATTTTATTAAAATTGTCCCAAAGGACATTTATAGAAGACTGCACCCAAGAGGTTATTTCCAAAGCCAACACTTTGTTTGCTCGTCAGAAACACTGTCAATCCCTTACCTCACACATAAATCAACTCAAAATGGACCAGAAACCTAAATGTAAGAGATAAAAACTTGTCCTTAAAAATCTACCAAACATTCACATGGAAAGAAGGGTTCTTGACCCTTATCAAGTCACAATTTCCATGAAATCCTAAATCTCAAATACCAATTTGATTTCCAGCCAAACTCTTGAAATAGTTCCAAAGGGAAACAGAAACAGATACCAAGAAATTCAAATACAGAAACATCACAAAGCTTATCAAATTCCCCTGGGGCAGTACACAGACATTAGTCCCCTAAGAGAATGTGCATAGGCTGATGATGGAGAAGGGCAGGAAGGCAGGTTCATAAACCTACTATCAGGTATATATCTTATCCATAAGGTGCCTCATAATGAAATATGAAAAGTTCCACTAAAACATCCTTTTTTGTGTAACCACAGTCTGCAATTTTATTTTTTTTAGGGACCTCCTCTTCCAGATCCTAACTTTCCTGAAACAACATTCTTAGAAAAGTGTCTGTAAGTGCCTATTCTATCTTTTCTGCTCACCTCATTTTCAGTCATGCAGTGGAAATGAAGATTTCTCCAATATGCCACATAGGGTAAGAGATAGCGATAGTTTACAGGATTGCAGTACAGATGGACACTGTCTGATTTAATCAATATAATTACATCTGTAAGAAAAACAAAATTAAATCAAAATTTTCAAAGGTAGTTTCTTTAGAAGATATTTTCTGCCCACATAGTTAATAAAACCATTAAAACAACTTCAGAGACAATGTAATAGAACTCTAACTGCAAATTCTTTAATTAGGCAATGTGCTTGAAAGTGACTGCAGAACACTCAAGTGTGCACAGCCAGGATTTCCTCGTTCCCATGTAATTAATGTTCCCACCACTGTGGCCCTCTGATGATGGCAATGCAAGCACATAATATGCCAAAAGAACAGCCTTCAGAGTGTTTTACAAAATGTAACATAGTCAATTCTGTAGTACCAAACTCAACTGTGTACTTCACTGCAGAGAGATTCCAAATGGAAGCTCCACAGCCTAAAGCCAGTGAGACAGGAAAACAGCACCAAATACCGCCAGTGACTGGTTCTCCTGCAGACATCAGTGTCTAAAGCTCTTGGCTATTGGCTCATCTGGCTCAAGGCATTCATAGGCCTGAGGACATAGCCTGTCAGCTTCAGGAAGGGTTACTGTGTACAGGGGTAAGCTCTGTATACAGGAAAGGCTGGGAGGAAGGAAGTAGAGGCAGGGGGACAGGGCTTCTATAAATAATTCAGCAGCTTACAGATTTAAGGAATAATTGTCAATGTTGGTGGCTCAAATAAAGTCCCAAGAATGCAAATAAACCCAAATGAACAGAAGAGCCACAGAGTGGAGCAAGACTATTAAAGCTGTATGAATACAGAGAAAAAGAAAGCAGTTATACTTCCAGAAGAAAAGCAGAAGCTCCATTCCATGGCTCCTCCGAAAGCAGAGACATTAGTTAGGCCTCTCTCTAACAAAATGATGTTAGGGAAATTGCTGGAGGAGTTGGCTGGAGGTGAGAAGGGCAGGAAGCATCTCAGGCAGCAGGTTTATGGCAATGCCAACACGGTAATACAGTGTAACAGACCATAATCTATAAAAACACAAGCCAATGAATACTGACTACAGCTGACCACAGCTGTGTGGCCTCTTGATAAAGCTCCATTATGGTGGTGGCCTTTTAAGCCACTTTGAATTCCACACTTAGACAGACCCAAGGTGTTCTAGGGGACACAGTATGGCGCAGTCTCTTCACTGTTGACTCTGGGATTAAGCTCTGGAGTCAAAAGGTGGCAAGGAGTGGGAAAGGGGCCCCCTCTCCACTGATGGTTTTCCTCATACAGGCTCTCTGAAAGAGAGAGCCCTGCCCTGAATCACATGTGGATAGCCTGCTGAGGGGTGAAGAGTTTGATGACACTTGGAGAGCCTGAGGGTTTCCTGTGTAGATTATACTCTATACTAATGTGTAACATACCACAAAGAACCCAATAAAAGAAATACTTCAATAGCTATTAAACCTAATTAAGCATTCTCAAGATCTCATAGGATTGATGTCATCACTATGAACAAAGTTTAACAAAGTACAAACTCAGGTAAAAGAAGCAAGGATAAGAGAATTGAATGAACATGTAATGACTATTTTAAGTTTCTTTTTCAAATAAATCCTTCATGTTGGCCTCTTTTCCTCCCATATAATTAGACAATGAAATGTATAAGCAAAAATCTGGTGATCTCAGCTTTCCAATTCAATTTCAAAGATGAATTTATTAATTTGGAAGAAAATGCTCATTTCATAGGCATCCATTGGACCAGGTGACGGGATAAAGACAAAGGTAAGCAAAAAAAGCACATCTTTGAGGATTTAAACTATTTTCTTAATTTTAGTATTGTAATGTCCTTAGCACCCTTGGCTGCAGTGAATGTGCAGCTGGTATGAGCATCTGTCCTTTTATAACTCTCTAAGTGAGCTGCCAAGATGAATTCTTTCCAAAGTAGTAAGTAGATGCTGTACAGTGCAATAAAACATTTTTAAAAATCAAGATCTAAAACAAAACTTGAATTTAAAAAAATAATGAAAGTAATAATTTCAGCCTCTTTTTGCACTTTCAAGTTAGAAAGAAAAAGTTTTTTCTTTTTTAATGATTTATTTTATTGTTTTTGAGAGAAGGTGAGAGACAAAGACAGAGGGAAGGGAGAAGGGCCCAGAGCAGTCTCCATAGTTATACATCATTAGTTGTTCTTTGACATAGTTTCATTCCACATGGGTGGATATGGGGCCCCATGGGGCAGAACCGAACTGGGGGCCTCCCTCACAGGAGGTGAGAACTTTTGCCGCCATCCTGGCAGTTATTAGTTGCATGCCGCAGTTCAGCATATGGGTTTGCATAGGCCTGAGCCAGGACTCGATCCCAGGACCTCGCAGTTGCAAGGCAAGTGCTCAACCTGTTAAGCCATCCCAGCATCCCCAGAAAGAAATTTTTAATCAATCTATAAGTGTAGGTACTATTAAGGATTTTATGATAGGGGAAGCCGGGATGGCTCAGTGGGTTAAGCGCTCACTTTGCATCCCAGGGACTGAGGATCGAATCCCAGCCCCAGCCCGTGCGGACCCATATTCTGAACTGGGGAGTGCCCCCAGTTCAGTTCTCATCAGAGTAAGACCTCGGCCCAGTTCCTGGCCTGTGCAGCCCCACATCCACCTGTGGAATGAAACTATGTGGAAAAACCAACGATGTGCAACTATGGAGACTGTTCTGGGCTCTCCCCCTTCTCTCTGTCTCTGGATCTCTCTCTCTCTTTCTGTCAAAAACAATAAAAATAAACCTTTAAAAAAAAAAAAAAGAATTTTATGATAAAAGAATTTTCACATACACTAGACCAAGGTTTCTCAACAGTGGCACTACTGACAGTTTAGGCCAGATCATTCTTTGTTATGAGGGGCTGTCCTGTGCATTGTAAGATGTTTAGTAGCATCATCTACCCACTCTATCTAGTTGTGACAAACAAAAACGTCTTCAAATATTGGTAAATGTCCCATAGGGGATAAAACTAACCCCAGTTGAGAACCACTGCACTAGATCCACAGCAGGATTATTTCAACATCAGATGTTTGTTTTCATGTGTTCCCCAGATGCTTCACAAAAGCTGTCTGTCTCTTGTCCAATTTGATTGGTCTATTCCTGTGTCTCCTGACCCATCTGGCAGACAAGTCATGATGATAAGTATGTGACATCAGAGATAGCTCCTGGGCATCAGCCCACAGCAGCATCAACACAGGGTGAGTATCTCAGAGCTGAGGAAAGGAGAATGTAAGCAGAAAGCCTGCATTGTAGTCATGGGCATCGTCATGAATTAAAGTCATACAGGAAACAATTCCCAAAGACAGAGCAGGACAAAGAGCTTTTGTTGCTAAGCTGAAGAGTCACATGAAGTCTTCCTTGTAGGAGTAGCCAGCAGGCTCAACCTTGACTCAGAGCTAAAAGTGTTTTCACAGGACAATGCACATAATCTGAACTTCCCAGCATGGAGAGGCAGTGGGCAAGTCAGAGGAAAGCTAGTACCTTGGCAAGAGCCAAACACTGTTTACTTTTTTTCTCTAATGCTGATTTACCCAGTAAACTTATTCTGAAAACTACTTGTGGCTAGTTTCTTAGCATCCAGCAGGTGACCTACAGAAGCATATTAATATTCTGGCAAAGAAGAAATATTTTACATGAATAAAAAAGTAAAAATTTACTGGAGCTTCAGGCTATTTTAAATTTGATCATATTTTCCCATAAAAAGACCATTTGAAATAAGAATCCAAAGAAATAAATTACCCTCTCACACAGAGTTTACCAATATATACTTACCATCTAAAACTTCTTCAGAAAACCCCGTTTTCTCAAAATCACTGGTATTCTGATTGTACAAATCAAACAGAAGGTAATTTGCCAGCTCTCTGCAGCCTTCATTGTACCTGCTATCAATTCCTACAAGGCAAAGAAGGCTCTGATCAGCTGTATTGTAATATGGCGAGCAAATGAGCCCCAACAGTTTGCTCCTGCTCATTGTACCAGAAACCAAATTAAGCAACTCTCTGTGAAAGAAGCAGGTCTCAGCATTAAGTACCCTTACTCAGATTCACAGATCTGTACAGCACAGTTTATTGAAACTGATAATTGCCAAAAAGCAATTCTTGAGGACAGAAGGAACCAGACAATATAATCCAAGTTCTGTCACAGCTAATTAAAGATTTTGGAATTATTTTCAGTTGGAATAGGAATAGGTGTTAGAAAAATATTTACTTCTCAAAGAGACCTTTACCAAAACATGTGGGATCAAATAAAGGAGGATTAAGGTGGTTTGAAATGAAGTTAAAGAAGTAAAGAAGAGGACAAGTGACTAGAAACACATACCATCATTTAAAATACTTATCAGGCCCAAGGCCTAGCACTGTGCTGGATACTAGAATGTGAGGTAAACGTGCCTACAAATGGCCCTCATGAAGCTTTACAGTCCAGGGTGTTGGATCAGAGACAAATAAAAAGTAAATGAAACAATACTGCCTCCACTACTGCCTTTCAATGCTACACACGTATATACTCTCTGGTTCCAGGGTACATGTGAAGGCCTAGAGCCATGGCTCTGGGAAAGAGGGCCATATCAAAGGCAGGAGGCAGCTGCTCATGTGAGGCTAAGATGAAAGAGTTGGGGCAGAAGGAGCTCTAAGAATGGAAATATGGCTGGAGCATAGCAAACAGTACTCTCAATAATGGTCATGCAGACCCACTGGTCATTCAGTTCAGAGGGGCTTAGGGATTACCCATGTCAGGGGACTTCTAATGTGGGAGGACTCCTTTTTTTTTTTTTTAATATTTTTATTTATTTATTTTTATTTTTGACAGAGAAGGAGACAGAGACAGAGAGATAACTGAACTGGGGGAGCTCCCAGTTCAGTGTACATTTTATTTATTTATTTATTTATTTATTTGAACTGAACTGGGGGCCTCACCGCATTCGGGATGCACACCCCAGTTCAGCATATGGGTCCGCACAGGCCAGGGCCGGGATTTGATCCTCGGTCCCCAGGGCTTCAAAGCGAGTGCTTAGCCCGCTGAGCCATCCCAGCTTCCCAAATTAAATGGACATATTTATTTTTATTTATATTGTTTTTGACAGAGAGAGAGAGAGAGAGAGAGAGAGAGAGAGAACTGAACTGGGGGTATTCCCCAGTTCAGCATATGGGTCCACACGGGCCGGGGTCGGGATTCGATCCTTGGTCCCCAGGATTCGATCCTTGGTCCCCAGTGCTGCAAAGTGAGCGCTTAACCCACTGAGCCATCCCGGCTTCCCCTCCAGTTCAGCATATGGTTCTGTACAGGCCGGGGCCGGGATTCGATCCCCGGTCCCCGGCGCTGCAAAGTGAGCGCTTAACCCACTGAGCCATCCCGGCTTCCCCTGCTTTTTTTTAAAGATTTATTTTTATTGTTTTTAACAGAGAGAGAGCGAGAGCGAGAGAGAGAGAGAGAGAGAGAGAGAGAGAGAGAGAGAGAGAGAGAGAGAGATACAGAGAGAGAGATAGAGAGAAGCGGGAGGGCCCAGAACAGTCTCCATAGTTGCACATCATCAGTTTTTCCACATAGTTTCATTCCACAGGTAGGCTTGGGGTTGCACAGGGCAGGAACTGGGCCAGGGTCTGACCCAGGTCAGAACGAAACTGGGGGCACTCCCCAGTCCAGCATATAGGTCCACATGGGACAGGGCCGGGATTCAATCCTTGGTCCCTGGGGCTGCAAAGTGAGCGCTTAACCCACTGAGCCATCCCGACTTCCCTGGGAGGACACCTTTCTTAGCTGAGATGAAAGGATCACAGCCTGGTTCTTTCCCATCCAACACTTCAGTGGAGGGAGGAGTGAAAGTATATAAGGCCAAAAGTTGAAATGGCTATGCAGTTAAAAATAATCAGTGGACT
>PVKE010017306.1:0-30893 GCA_004027555.1 Craseonycteris thonglongyai
TTGAATTAATAATTAGCTTTCAATAGTAATTTTTTTACATTTTATGTTTTTTCTGTTTCTCAGCTTTTTGCTTTCTTATACTTTATTTCTATATCTTAATTTCTTGCACTTATTTTTTCCACAGTTGCTCTAAATGCTTTTTATACTGTTGCCTTACTGTTTTATCTAAGTTTTTGTAAATGATTTAACCAAGAACAATATATTCAGCAGTTTTATATACTGAGCTCTACTTGTCAAAGATTAAATTACAGCCTACTTTTACTTACATATTATTCAGTCCTTATAAACAAATAATCATTAACAGAGATGCCAAAGGGAAAACAAAGGCAAAGGGCTAAGTAAAGGGTATCCCAAAATTCACGCAATATTTGAATTTTGCATCATTTGTGCAGTAAAGTGTTTCCAATGAAAAAAATAGGCAGTGTGACAGCTGATAGTTCAGGGTTATTAAAAATGGAGTACTACACAAAAGAACAACGCGTTTTCATTATTGAGCAATGAAAATTTACAATTTTTAATTAGAAACCTGTGTTTTCTATCAAAATTACTTCTTGCGTGAATTTTGGGACACCCTTTATAATTACAAAATATTTAAGTATTTGGGAAGTTTTTACTCTTTAAGGAAGATGTGAAGAATAGTTAAGATAAGATGTACTGGGCTTCTAAAGTCCTAATCTTGATAAAATAAAGTGATGAAAGAAAGAGCAATAAAGAGTGATATTGTAGGCTGAATGTGTCCTTCCAAAATTCGTATGTTGAAAGCTAATTCCCCAAATGATGGTATTAATATTTGAAAGCTCGGCATTTGGAAGGTGAATTGATCAAGAGGGCAAAGCCCTCATTAATATTATTAAAACCCTTATAAAAGAGACCCCCAAAGACCTCTCTTGCTCCTTTAACCATGTGAGGACACAGGGAGAAGATGACTCTCTATGAAGCAGAAAGTGGATGCTCACCAGACACCTAATCTGCTGATGCATTGATCTTGGACTACTCAGCCTTCAAAAAACTATGAGAAATTGAGGTTTTGTTGTTTATAAGCTGCCCAGTCTATAATAGTCTGTTATAGTTGCCCAAACACATTAAGACAACTGAGGTTTAATTTTTTAATATGATCAATTAGAACTATTTTGTTTTGAGTTTTATTTTGATGACAAGTTAAAGTACCTGATTTAAACAGATTATATCACGTAAATGGGGTATATTTTCAGTTTTTCTGCTTTTTTTTGTTTTTTTGTTTTTATTTTTTTTAATATATATAAGAACAACAGTTTATCTGACTTCCTAGTTTTAAGTACAATACATTAAACATATCCATGAAGCAAGTTCTCCACCTTCTCAAAATTCACTGTAGTTTGGGTGAAATAATTCTATTTTTAGAAAATGTCCTAAGTCTTCAATAAAATCATTGCTAAAACAAGAACAATGGCTTTTATTGCAAATAAAAACTATCAATTATTTTTTGCCTCACTTACCAAACACAGATTATTTCAGTGCAGTTGTGGTACTTGGCACTACCCAAGTTGCAAATTCTTAATTATGTTGGAAAATTGAGCCTGAAAAGGAAAACAAAGAAACATGTATAAACTAAATGTCAAATGTAAAAGTTAAGCCCATTTTATGGAAAACAAGTGGTATTTCTCATTTTCTCAAAAAAGTAGCAAGCTTACAAATTGATCCATATTTAACATTTCCTTATAAAAAGAAAAAGCACAATTATTGCCTATAGTTCTTTCCTTATCTTTTAAGTCTGAATCTGACAGATGTGGATTAAATATGTCTATTTTATTTACAAATACAAATTCTTCTTATAGCTAGAATATACCAAAGACATTCGTAACATTACCATTCAATCACAGCATATCATATTTCTTTTAACTACCACTTGCATTTTGATACTCTCTTTAACACTGTTCATTTGTACTGGTACTACTTCAGCAATGCAATTAATGTGCTGCAGTGGTTTTAAACTCAAT
The DNA here is from genome assembly GCA_004027555.1 of Craseonycteris thonglongyai. Classification (NCBI taxonomy): domain Eukaryota; kingdom Metazoa; phylum Chordata; class Mammalia; order Chiroptera; family Craseonycteridae; genus Craseonycteris; species Craseonycteris thonglongyai. The sequence continues at coordinate 1,977 of PVKE010017306.1, forward strand.
GCTTTGTAAATTAACTTTCAATTGTCTTCATAAATGCTCTAGAGTATTAGTAACATTCAGATTACATAAGCTATAAAATATTATTTGGAGTGTTTAGTAAAATATCTATTCTTTATGATATTTTACAAAAGTATTTAATGTCATTTAATGCTTCTTGATGGCATAGTTATAGAAAATTGCTACTTTAAAAGAAATATAAAAATGCAATAAGAGGCAGAAATATTTTAATTTTGTGTGTTAGGCCTCAAGTAGAAAGATGACTTACAGCTATTTTTCAAGAAATATTTCAAAATGTTCCAACTTTCATCCCTTAAAATGTACACACATTTGCAACAATAATCTCAAAATATGGTATAAAACCTCCTTTGTATCAGAGGAAAATGTGATTTGTGTGTGTGTGTGTGTGTGTGTGTGTGTGTGTGTATTAGTGAGTTGAAGCGTGCGCACGAGAGAGAGAATTCCGAAAAAAATGGAGAAACAAAAACCAGAAGAAAATGAAAAGAGAAAAATAAAAGTCAAACGGAAAAATAAAATATTTGCAGGAAAATAAAGTTAAAGCATATTAAACAAAAATAATGGGGGGAGCTGGGAAGGCTCAGAAGGTTAAGTGCTTGCTTTACAGCCCTGGGAACAGAGGATTGAATCCTGGCACTGGCCCGTGAAGACCCATATGCTGAACTAGGGTGTGCTTCCCATGCAGGAGGCCCCAGCCCTGTCCCCATCCTGTGCAGCCCCCCACCCACCTGTGTGGAATTAAATCATGTCATAGAACTGATGATGTACAACTATGGAGACTGCTCTGCGCCCTCCCCCTTCTCTCTGTCTCTGTCAAAAACAATAAAATGAATCTTTAAAAAAAACAATAAATCTTTAAAAAAAGGTTTGTATTTAATTCATCTGTACACTTCATTTTATTTATGCCTTTTGACAGAAGTCCAGTTTATACTCAAATCACCCAACCACTTGCCTAATATGACTTCCCATCACATCTTGAAATTTAAAAATTCTACAGATATTTCTAGAGTTGAGTCTATCTAGGGTCCAGAAGCAATAGACATTCCCTATGTTGTTAAAATAGAAAAAATTCAATGTGAAGCAAAAAGAGCAAAAAATATCACAGGTTAGTGTGCCACTGTTGTTGGGTCTATTTTCCTTCCCCTGTGACTTAGTGACCTCAGTGCTCACTACTGTCAACTAAACTGGTCTGCATAATACCTATTTTCCCCAAACCCTTGACACTTCCCCATTAGGCAGCCCTGACATGCCCTCATGAAGTACTTTTGATGGAATCAAGGAAATGAGTGGCAGCCAAGGAAACTTTGCCATATATTTTGATCAGCTGCATATATTGCCTCCGAACTCATTTGTAATGAACAGATTTGTAATGAACAGAAACACACTTTTAGAATTGAAGAACAGTACTGATTTGTCTAAAAAGCTTTAAATTGGGTTTTAAGATATCACAGCTGTATTCACAGTCAAATGTCAGCAATGTGACCTTATAAAATATTTGAGTCTTTTCGCAAAAGCATTCAGGTTTTTGTACCTCAGTTTTAGTTTTAATATTTATACCAGAAGAAAACATTGAGCCATATCTATATAAAAATTCTAAATTTTCCATAAAATAGAAGTTACTGAACTCTGTTAAGGGAGTAAAAGAATAAATGCTTGTTCCTAAATTGGAACATATATGAAATATTGAAATGCTGCTATTTAATCATTTCAGTTGCTCCAATCATTTTATTTACTTTCAGACTCATCTTTGCAAAAGCCAGTCAGGCTATGTATGTGCCATATGAATTTAGTTGTTATGATGGCTAAACAATCAAGAAAACATACTAGCTTGGTTATTTTGATCATATGGATATGGATTTAAGTTTGGGGCATAACTTATATAATGCACATTACATAATTTAGTTCTATAACTAGTATTTAAAAAAAGATTTTTGCCCAGAATAGTATTCTTTTAAAAATAAATCACAATATTTTTATGTTAAGCAACTGTCCCAAATTATGGAGAAAGAAGTAGAAATGGAGAAACTATAAAACAACATATATATATATATATATAGCTTCCAAGAATTGATGCTCTAGGAGCAATGTAGCAAAAGCAGAAACATTTTTCCATCTTTGTTTCATTGAACCAGGCTCTAGAGCCCCTCCTGACATACCAAGGGCTAAAATCAGAGTCTGAACAGAAAAGGCAGGAGTAAGAGCCACCATCGGGCACTTCTCTAGCCATGGACACAGATCATCAGCCAGCACTCTTACCTTTATGGTCAGCTTGTTTCACAAGACCTGAAATGTCTTTGGTAAGGCCCATGACCTGCCCCTTTCAGCAATGGGAAAGTGAGACATCATGAAATATATTCAAAGAGAAGTCAACACAAAAAGAGACTGGAACCTTATGCTCGCTGGTGCATTGGGAAAATAAACCAGGGACAATTTATATTGAGCAGAGCACCAAGTAAAAAGTGTCAACTCTGTCACCATCATCACCGCAACAGACTAGTTATGTGCTACTCGTAAGTTCCTGAGTGGAAAAGAATTTACAAAAAGACCAACGAAACAATGACAGAAGACAGTAATAGCAAAACATAGCAGCAGAATCTATAATCAAGGCAAAAGTTTTAAACTTAGAAACTGTATGTAAATAAATGTAGTGGAATCAGAGATCATCTAAAGATGATCACATTTGAGATGGGACTAACATGAGGTTATTTTAAAGAAGAAAGAAAAAAAAGGGCCAGAGTTTTACCTTCAATTGATCATACCGGTACACCATTAACAGAAATAGTAATTTAATTATTTTATAATGTGCCATAGTTAACTTTTGAAAATTTATATACAGTGCCACCTTTGTCTTTTATCTCAAGATAAAAGCTTCTGACAAATGAACCAAGTGCCTTTCACATTTTCATGTTTTTTACAAACATTCTAGTTCTGAGAATTTCTCTTAATGTTTCTCACAAAATATAGACTGTATCACATATGCATTCATCACAACATTGTTTATGACTCATTCCATTCATTCACTCAACAAAATTTTTGGAGAACATTTAATGGACTAGGAAATTTGTATGCTTTTTAAGAAAAAACCCTAGTGTGATCATTAATTATGGTATAGGCACATGACAAGCTATTATGCAGTTATTAAAATGATGTTTATGGAATGTTTAATGACTTGGGAAAATGTTAATGATTTAATATTGAGTAAAAAATGCACTTACAAAATAGCACTTAACATATTATCTGAGACATAAAAATTGCATATAAATGAAGGAATACTCTAAAATACAAACAATAATTGCATATAGATGGTGGAATAATGGAAGAGCTTCTCTCCTACATTGCTTTTTATGAAGAACATGTATCAATTTTATAATCATTCACAAATATTCAGATTTGGAGAAATTAGAAATATCAAACCTGATTCAACTGATAACCTGATCAGAATTTTACTCTCTAGGTATAAGAAATTAATTGAGGGGAAGCCGGGATGGCTCAGTGGGTTACGCGCTCACTTTGCAGCCCCGGGGACCGAGGATCGAATCTCGGCCCTGGCCCGTGCGGACCCGTATGCTGAACTGGGGAGTGCCCCCAGTTCAGTTCTCACAGGGGTAAGACCCCGGCCCAGTTCCTGCCCTGTGCAGCCCTACCCACCTGTGGAATGAAACTATGTGGAAAACCAATGATGTGCAACTATGGAGACTGCTCTGGGCCCTCCCCCTTCTCTCTGACTCTGTATCTCTCTCTCAAAAACAATAAATAAATCTTTTTAAAAAAAGAAATTAATTGAGTCTGTTAGAATACAAGGGTTCCGACAGCTTTTTCAACATACTCCCCTGGAAAGCACAGCACTTAATTTTATTGATTGCCTTTACCCATGTTTCACATTCTTAAAACACTTTGTATTCCCAATAATAAGCAGATATGTTTAAGACTTTTTGCTAGTAATTAAAAGCAAATTTGACATGTTTCTTACTATGTTAGTTTTGTAGATTTATAATTTACATATAATTAAATGCACCTATTTTATGTGTACATTTTGATGAACTCTGACAAATATACACACTGATACAACTATTTTAATAAAAGTGCAGAACATTTCCATGATCTTCAAAAATTCCTCTGTGTTATGTTGCTTTACATGTAATCCTTAGCCCCATTCCTGGCACCAAGCAAATAATGATCTGCTTCCTGTCACTATAGATCAGTATGCCTTCTAGATGTCTCTCTATCTCTGTTTCTGTCAAAAATCAATAAAATAAATCTTTTTAAAAAATAGAAGTTTATATGAATGCAATTATACAGTATATACTCTTGTGTATGATTATTTCACTGAGCTAACATTTTTGCATTTGTCAGTATGGGATGCCATTATACACACAATAGAATGGCTAAAAACAAAGATTGATAGAATATGTTGCTAAGAAACTAGGGGAATTCAAAACCTCATGTATTTTCAGTAGAAATATAAGATGGTTGAGACATTTTATAAAACTATTTGGAGTATCTTCAAAAGTTACACAAACAGTATTTTACTTAGCAATTCTGCTCCTAAGTATTCATCCCAAAGAAATGAAAACATACATTCACAAAATGTATACAAACGATCATGGAAGCTAAACTAGAAACATAATAATCATAACAGCCATGTCTAAAAACAACTTAAATGTATTTAAGGGGTGAAGAGACAAATTATGACATATGTTTATACTAGAATACTACTTAGTAGTGAAAAGTCTTTCTTAAACATAATTTTTAAAAGGTAGTTTAATAAAATGTGTTATCCTGAGGAAAAGTTTTTAACTATGGCAAGATCTTGTGGATTCATTACAATAATATGCATACTACTACTCAGTAAGAAATAAATAACTTTACTCATTTAAAATAAATTGCAATCAATTTTAAAATTAATAGTTATCAATTCTAAAGCACATTAGTCTATTATTTATTTTTAAGATGAATAAAATGTTTGATAGCATTTGTTATATATTTAAGGGAAAGTATTAAATTTGTTAAATCAATCAGGAACATGAAGTGAATAGTTATACAAAAACTTGTATATTTTAAATTAAGTCTCAAAGTCCTATATTGTAGTCCTACTAATATCTGATGAAAATCTTGTTTTTCTCCAAGTGAGAAACTCCTACAGTCAGAAATGAAATTGTTTCATTTTTCTTTCATTTAAAAATCAAGTACTGAACACAGAATTAGACACGGTCCCTGCTCAGTTGGTTTTATAATCTACAATGCCACCCTGATTTTCTTTCTGCTCAAACTCTGTATTACAGAGTACACTTGACAGGAAGTTGTTTACTATTGCTATGATATACTCTTGTGCCCTGATACACTCTGGAAAAAAAGTCAGTAGTCCTTTGAAAAACCAGGCCCTTGGGCATGCTGGAAGGCTAGGCACAATAACATACATTTTTATCAAATAAAAGGAGAGTTCTGTGTCAAGAATAAAATTCTAATTATGACTTGTCCTTTATTTTGTTAGGTTACTATTTTAAAAAGCTTTTTAGAAATACTTAGAAAATGAAATTTACTTCTGAATGTATGCAAGTTTATAAGTCTAGCACAGTGCCTGGAATATAAGTGTTTGTTGGATGGTAGAACTATATATATATATATATATATATATATATATATATAACATTCTATGTCAACAATGATTTTAATATTCAGTCAAAGTATAAAATTAAATATAATTACATTCTAAAGTAATCCCCCCACCCACCCAATTATTATCTGTTATTTATCCACATCCATAATTTTCACAACACTGTTCAAATGGTCTCAGAAATCTCTGGCCATTATAGAGACTTCTCACACCATTTTTCTGAATTTCTTTTCTTTCAGGAAAGTCATACTTGGCTTGTACATAGGAAATAATATAATATACAGGAAAAAATGTACTTGCTCAGACTATGGGAGAAAAATGAGAGATTTCATGTATTGGAGACCTGCATCTTAAATACTGAGCTGAAAAAAAATAAGTAGTTTACTCAACAAATATTGTTTAAGTGCCTACTGTGTGGCAGGCATCATTCTGGTGCTGGTGACAGAGCAGTGAATGATTCAGAAATGCCCCTGGGACAGCATGGAGATACTCAGAAAATTGGTAGTGGAGTTACCTACCATATGACCCGAGAATCCCCTTTCTGGGTTTCTACTCCCAAAATCTGAAAACCTTAGTTCACAAAGACATATGCACCCCAATGTTCATCGCAGCTCTATTTATGTTGGCCAGGTCATGGAAACAAGCAAAGTGCCCTTTAATAGATGACTGAATAAAAAAGCTGAGATATATATAATCGAATATTACTCAGCTATAAGAAAAGATGAAATACTGCCATTTGCCACAACATGGATGGATCATGAGATCATCATGCTAAGCGAAATAAGCCAGACAGAAAAAACTAATGACTTCAATCACATGTGGAATATAAAACTGAAAGCAACAAAGAAACAAAAACTCATTGACACAGTTAACAGTTTAGTGGTTACCTAGGGTAAGAGGGGAGGGTGGGAGAGGAGAGAGAGGAAGCCAAATATATGGTGATAAACACATAATGCACAACATAGACAATGTACTATTGAATTGTATACCTGGAACCTATGTAATCTTTACTAACCAATGTCACCCAAATAAATTTAAAAATAAAATAAAGTAAAGAAATACCCCTGGGACTCATAAATATTACATTTCAGTGGAAGGCACATGGAGGTGAGGGAGGGAAACAGGAAGAGAGACAATAAACAAATGTTATTATATACTATTATATCAAGCTATAAACCAGGTTTCATTCATTCTCCACACAATCTTGCAACTTCACTATTTTTTAAATGAGATAATTGAAAACCAGAGATGTCATATAACTTGTTTTTAAGTCATACAATATAGTATGGTAATAATTTACTCAGGTACTTCTGATTGGAAATCCCTTGCTGTTCCCACTTATTTATAACAGTACACTCTCTGTTAACCAGCATCCATAGAGACTGGTAGATGCCAGATAAATGTAAGCAGACACTCCATTAACTGGAAATCAAGCAACCATCACTCTCAAGCACCTGGAGCTCATGCTGAAACTTTCTTAGACATCATCATCAAGGACATTTCCCTCCATCTCTTTCATTCACATTATGGCTAAAGGTGCTCCCAAACTTAAGCCCTTCCCTAATCTCAAAGAGGTGTTTTTCTTGATAAGATATTTGCATGTTTAATCCCACCTTGGCATCTACTTTTTGGAAGAACCATACAAGTGTTACTAAAATTGATCTGAGCAAACAGTGGTTAGGTGGAGATTTGCTCAGGTGAGGGGAACATCATGTGGTCAGTATTCGAAATATGGATTGTCCTTGGCACATGGTGGCAGCTCAATTACTGAAAAATACACCATAGATGACCTGGAAAAATGTCCTGGCAGGGCAGAATGCAGGTGTAGTGATGCAGACATTTGAAAAATAGGGGAAAAACAACATTAATAGAAACAGCAGAGTAGAATGTCTTTCAGAAGGATAAAGACAGACTGAAGTTTGTTAACAAAGAGTTTATGAAGTAGTGTGTGAACCAGAGAGTGTCAGTTGTAGCTTACAAAGAGGTCCTTATCACCTGTAGTGGAAGGGTAAATACAAATCAGTGACAGAGTGAAGAGTCACAGAACTCCAGACATGTTTAAATACTCAGCAAAGGCAGGTTTGTTGAAAGGTGAGGGCCCTAGTAGAAAAAAAAAAAAATTCTGAAAAATAGGACAAGGAAACCTGAATGGATCACGCTGCAGATGTTGACTATTCAACCTGCTGGCCGCCCCTGAATCCTTCAGGCTTGCAAAGATAGCCCATCATTCCCTAGAGGGAGCTCATACCTCCTTTGGGCTGGAGGATACTACAGAACTTTCTCCCTCACAAGGCTATAGGCACCCTCTCAGCAGTTGCCTCCATTCCTCTCCTGGCTGCCAGTCCAATAACTAGGGTGAAATTCTACCATAACCTGGTTGGGAGTGTGCTGGGCCCAATAAGGGAGGAAAGAGACTATACACTTTAAAAACTGCAAGACCTAAATGACCTGGTATGAGTGAGGGAGGACAACTTGGATTATATTTTAAGGGTGTTGGGTGAAGGGCAGCAGAACACATGGCTGGAAAAGAAAGAATTCATTGTCTTAGATGATTTTTAAAGATGAGGAATTTAACACTGTAGTGACGACTCCAGGTCATAGAGCAAATTTGCTGTTGGGTTGGCTTTTAGAGGTTTGTAAAACACGATGGCCAACTCTCAGCAAAATAAAAGTGTAAATATTTCCCTGTTGGATACCATAAGGAGGAATAATGGGTCTGATGAAGTGAGCATGCTGAATGACATGTTTTATGAGCCAAATGACTCACGAGGACATACCTTCACCAAGGCCGTCGGGAGTGCGCTGGTAAGAGTGGCACGGAATGAGAAGCTCAGTGATGATTTTTTATAGGCCAGGCATGAAAGTAGGAGGGGTGGTTACAGAGCTGGGCTCCTTAACATCCACTCTGACAATGCACTCCTCCTAAGTAATAGATACCAGATGAACGCACTTAATTGCCAGAGCTAGGTGGCTTCAATTACCATAATTATAAGCAAAGTTGAAGAGACAGTCAATGGATTTTAACCTGAGGGAGTTGTGGAAATGGTACGATAGCCTATCAGGCAGAGAGATGTGAATCCAGCAAAGTTGCTGCTTGACATCTAAAATTAAAAGCAAACAAACACACACACACACACACACAATAAAAGACAAACATGGAGGAGCAAGGAAGTGTACTCACAGGTTCAGTGATGCAACCAGCCTCAGCACCTAGGCCATATAATGTGCTAGCATTAAAGCAAGTTTGTCCAACCTGTAGCCTGTGAGTTGCATGCTGCCCAGGAGGGCTTTGAATGTGGCCCAACACAAATTCATCAATTTTTAAAAAACATTTTGAGATGTTTATGTGATTAAAATGTTTTTTTAGCTTATTAATTATATTCGTATATTTTATGTGTAGCCCAAGCCAATTCTTCTTCCAATGTGGCCCAGGGAAGCCAAAAGGCTGGACATTCCTGTTTTGGGGGATCCAGCAGATCCTATATTGTTGGAAATGGTGCGATGTGGAATTTAGGGCAAGATCCAGTGGAAGAATCACAACACAGGCCCCTGGATGTCTGGAGTAACACACAGCAGAAAATTATTCTTTAAAAAGATATCTCCATGTGTTACTGAGTTCTAGTAAACACAGAGCATATGAACACAGAACATATACTGGCCAGGTATCTGAAAGCTGATTCTGCTCAATCAAACAAGTCACAGTATCTGACAGCCCAGACATAGTTGCCTCATTATACAGGTATACATAAAATATGGAGAGTGCTGCTTTGTAGCCTCGTACAGTGTTGACTTTAAAAAACAATGGCATAAAAAAAAAAAAGTTCCCAGAGCAGAGCTATGGAAGCAGTACAGTTGGTCATCCATTTTGTGTGGAAAGAAAAGTTACACTAGGTAGAAATATGTATAGATTTCTGGGCAATGATCAATAGCCTGACCATTAGATAAAACAAAGCAAGAACATCAGAGACAGAGAGGTCTGGGGTAGAGGCCTGCTGATGGACCTATAGGAGTAGGCATAAGGTGTGAAAATTTTTGTATCATGTGACATCTACCAGAAAGCATCCACTATGGAAAAGGCACTGAAGTAAACAAAACAACCCATGCAGTTGACATTGGCCAGCCTTCATTATCAGCCATTCCAGAATTGGTATGAAGGGCACCCAAATGAAGGGGCCATAGGAGTAAGAACAGAAGCTACATATGAGTCAAATAACATAGACTCCTACTCAACAAAGCTGATCTAATTACTGACATCTCTGAATGTCCAATTTGCCCAGAACAGAAACTAACATGAGTGATATGGGATTACCTCCTGAAGAATTCAATTGTTTAGCTGAATACATTGTTCTATTACCAACCGGACTTGACTTATATAGTTATTCTGGCATGAGTTTACCGTTTCTGCCTACAGAACATTTGTCATCACTGCTATGCAGTGGGTAACAGAATGCCTGATCCACAGATACAGCATTCTATACAAAACTGCATCTAACTGAGACTCATTTCACAGCAAAAGAAGTGTGGGAATGGGCCACACTAGGGGGTCCATTAATCATAACACATGGTAGATCACTCAGAGGCAGCCAACATCATAGAAGGCTAGAACAGCCTTTCAGATGTGCAGCTGGGGTGCCAGTACTGAGGAAACACTCTGAAAGGATGGTGTAGGCTTATCAAACCAGAGACCACTATCAGGTGTTTTGTCCTCAGCATGGGTTCAAATAGCAAGGAGTGGCCATTAATGACTCATGGGAGGATTTTGTGCTCCCTGTCCTCGCAATGTTAACCTCTACATCCCCTGAGACACATCAAGGGTTCAGTCAGGCTATAAGTTATGGCTGCCATCTGGAAACTTGGAATTTGGGGTGCCCATGCTTCAACAGGAGACAATAGAAGTTACCATACTGGCAGGGATAATTGGCAGAATGATGTAAGGCCACTTGTACAATTGTGATAGGCAGGAACGACTGTAGAACCCATGTGATCCATTTGGATCTCAGTAGTCCCTTGCCTCCACTGTAATATGAGCAGTCATAAGAAGCAACCTGGACGGTGGAGGGTATGACAATCAAGGGTTCAGATATTTCAGGAATGAAGGTTTGGTTCAGACCACCAGGCAAACCACCAAGGTCAGATGAGATCACTGAGGATGAAGAGAATAGAGAACAAAGAGTAGAGCAAGGAGAAGATGAGTAGTGTACTTGTTTGTTACAGCCCAGGGATCAACTTTAAAGATGGAAGCTTCAGTTCATCCCACTATGCTCCCTCTTCTTAGTTTTCACTCAGGAAGAAAGCCCCCTTGGACACCACGAAAGAGTTGCTCTTAGACTTGTGTGGAGAAGTAGGGCTGAACACTGCAAGGGCCATGGGACCCACCTTGGCAGACCTACCACTGCAGGGCATGCAACTGACCATGGACCCCAGGTGTTGTGTTCTGAAGTTCATAGCCTCATTTGTGCTGAGGTCACATGTTCCACATGCTGCTCCCAGCTAATCATTGAGAGTAACAGGAATACAAAGGCAGGCCCATTCCTAGGAGACATGTGACAGCCCTGATATGACAACTTTGGTTAAAAAGCAGTCTCCAACAGCCTTACCAAACCTCCAACAGACTGCAGGGCTATGCCAACCAATGTCCCCTCCCTGTTCGCTTTACTCCAGGTCAGATTTGCATTGTGGTCTTATTGTCACTCCAGCTTTATCCAGCTCTCTTCTGGTTTTTTGTTTTTGTTTTTGTTTTTGTTTTCACATAGACATTTCTCCTAACCAAATTCATGAAAATTTAATCCTGCTTGATCATCTGCTTTTTAAGGGTCTTAGTGACATCCTTATATATATTTTAAGGGAGATCTGTAAGTAAGCCCTAGTTCCTTATTAAACATCACAAGGAAAGTGCAACAAACTAGTGAGATGACTGTCCTAAGGATACATGGCAAAAGAGTACAGTATAGTGTGACTATACAATGTGTTTAAAAAGCCCACCTACATAGTGATATTTACACCATTACGATTGTTTAAAGTGTGGCTGAATGGTATCACTAAAGGGATAGAGAATCTAAGTATTCTTGTCTCTATAAAAAATATGCAACCTTAGAAGGAAGGCTAGACAAAGTTCAGACTGCAAGGTGTTGCAACCAAAAGGCAGTGAATATTGTTTCCCAACCCTTCCTTTTGTCTCTTTAAAAGATTAATGAACTTTGAATTCAAGTTTTGTATCAAAACTTGGTAAAATCTCCCACTGTGATTTCCTTGCCACCGCTGCTCCAGGCTCCCTTTCCACACACCCCCGTCCAGTTGGTCTCCATCTACCTACACTATGGGGTTTCCTCCCACTTACATTCTACAGGGTTTCCCACTTTCTTCTTTGCCTCCTTTGCCTATTTTCATTACTTTCGTTACATCAGATGTCTGAAGATTGAAAATGTTTCTAAGAAAATTTATTTTACTCTTATTATCCAACATCATTAGAAAGGACTTTCGCATGGTTAAAAATAGTTATGAAGATATTACTAATATCATTAAAAAGGACTTTTGAATTTTTAGAGCTAGTAATTAATTCTTTGAGATACCTCTGGAAATCTTCAAGTAAAAGAATTCCCCCACTTCTGCCACCACCACCACCACCCCTGCGCCTTTTAGCTTTTTCATTTGCAATAGTTCTCAGTCTTCCCCATATAATAAAACCCTTAGGCAATCCCCCCTTTAAAAAGAAGCAAAAGGATTAGCCACAGGTGCATCTATAACAGTGTAGAGAACTGACAGTTTTTGAAAGTCCTTTAATCAGGTTATCATTTTATTTACATTCCCTTATTTTCTTCTTCTGCAAAAAGTTAAAGATAAACTTCAGCCTGTCAGGATTGTCAAAAATTCTGGATCATTACTGTCAAAAATAATGTTATATTTTTATGCTTATAAAGTTGCTCTCTTTTGGTTATTCTTGTGTTTCCTGAAATCAGAGTTTTTTACAATTCAGAATTCAAAAATGTAGCATAATTTGTTTTGAATTAAATCATCACTACCAAAGGTTTCCTATGTTAATATTTTTCTGTCAATCAAGACAGGTAAAGCTTTAGGGAATTGTTGATTTTTAGGTCTTCATCAATAGGAGCAGAAAACAAGAAAAAAGAATACATTGCTTTTGCTTTTTCAAGCAAAACTTTTTATTCATGTTTTCCTTATATCTGCACTTATCTTTTCAAACTTCCACTTAAGAAATAGGGAAAAGTTCTCCAATCAATAAGCAAAGAATTCTGGAACTTAGTCATAATTCATTCTCTTTATCAGATATTGCTTCTTAAGGTAAAGTCTAAATCAAAAATAAATTTTATAATGCTTTTATGTTTGCTGAACTGTTGTTGTGACAGAAATTACTCTGAAATATTATTATCTACTATAAACATGATACATATCTTTTTCTTTTTTAATCAAACTTATTACCATCATCAATGCAGCAAGAGTTAGTACTAACTGCTAAATTTTTAATGCATATTTCACAGATGACACAAAGATATTTTTTAAAGTATATCAAGGGGAAGCTGGGGATGGCTCAGTGGGTTAAGCGCTCACTTTGAAGCCCCGGGGACCAAGGATCAAATCCCTACCCCGGCCCATGTGGACCCATATGCTGAACTGAGAAGTGCCCCCAGTTCAGTTCTCACCGGGGTGAAGACCCCAGCCCATTTCCTGCCCTGTGCAGTTCCGCGCTCACCTGTGGAATGAAACTATGTGGAAAAGCAAATGATGTGCAACTATGGAGACTGTTCTGGGACCTCCCTCTACTCTCTGTCTCTGTCTCTGTATCTCTCTATCAAAAACAATAAAAATAAATCTTAAAAAAAAAAGTACATCACAGGAAGTATTGAAGGACACTATTCAACTTGAAACAAAGAGTCAAAATAAATAGGGATAATTTGTCATATTTATGCTATTATATTCTCATATATCACTATGCATAGCTATCCATATGTATACATGATTTTCAAATGTCAAACTATAGCATCCATTATGACATATGCATATATATTTTTAATTTCTCAGTTGACAAAATAGGTTGCACACTTGTATCATTTCCTTTCATTCTTTTTTTCAAAAGTCATGTAAATACTTAAGGTAGAGAATAACCTAGCATAACATCAACTTTCTTCTGTGTTAACTTCATGAAACAAAAGCTTGTGTTCCTTCTAGCTCATTTCTTGTAAGATCCATTGATAGTCCATGTATTGTTTTAATAAGGTTTGACATAATTTTTGAGGCCACCCATGTCTCACCAAAGATACATTGTTTGTATTATAGCTCATTTGAACATTCTCCTAGAAAAACTGCAATATGTATGGTTATAAAATTATATTGTAACTACTTTTGTGTTTTTCTTATATATCTAGTATATTAGTTCAATTTTTGAAAGCCACATACCTTATTCAAAAGTGATTCAGTTTTGTTAATATTGATTCCATCTTCCCAAATCAAGCCTCATTATATTTTTACACAGGAGAGGAAAGATCCTAATGTAAGAATTTAGTGTCCTCCTCCATGCCTCCCTACCAAATGTACATTTATCTTCTGGCTGTGTGAATCAATCTATTCACTTTCTCTCTTCCCTGAGTTGTATTAAAATGAAAGAAAGAAAAAGTGATAGACACTCATAAATGAATAAACAGGTGAGGGGCCTCAGGAATTCAGACATGTAATACATTTTTGGAAGCTGTGGAGCAAGTAAAGAAATGAAAACAAAAGACAATATTTTCTAGGAAAAGCGAAGAGGAGGTAGAGCAAATAAAGGAGTCTGGTCCCTTCTTATAATCTCAGAACATTGGAAACAGAAATACCAGCTGTGATCAGATGGGAGACTGAGTACTAAAAAATGCATTAATTACAAGCATATGGAAGAAGGACTCACTGGCCTGAACACAAATCATTCCCCTAACTTAGGAGCAAAATGCCAAGCAGATAGGAATCCATCTCTGGATTAAATACAAAAGTCAATGAATTGTTATAAGTTAAATCTGAAATGTCCTCATAACAATAGAGTGATGTGAGTGTCTTACTTTGGAGTGCTATTCAAAATACTATAGACTAGGTGGATTATTAACAATGGAAATTCATTTCTCACAATTCTGGAGGCTGGAAGTCTGTGGTCAGGGTTCCAGTATGGTGAGGTTCTCTGAGGATTCTCTCCTGGCTTGTGGACTGCTGTTGTCCAATTTCAATTGTACCTTCAGATGGCAAAAAGAGAGCTACAGAGCTCTCTGCAGTCTCTTTTATGAAGACACTAATCCGATCCATGAGGGCTCCACACTCTTGACTTAATTATCTCCCACAGGCCTTACTCCTAATACCATCTTATTGGAGGTTAGGATTTCAACATACACATTTTGAAAAAAACACAGCATTCAGTCTATTGCATCAAAATAAACATTTTTTTTTTTTTTTTTTTTTGCATTTTGGTGACTTCAGAACATTGGCTAATTCTTTGCATCAATACCATAAAGCAAATCATCGCATTGCTTCCATTTCATAATTTGTCATTCACAACACAAAACAGCTTCTGACACAGTCACCAAAGATCTCTGTATTTTAAAATCTGATGGTTAATGTTCATTTTGCCTTTTTGTATTTTTATTATTCTGGCTCTCTTGAGAGGCTTGACAGCTGATCTCTCCTATTTTCTTGAAACACTTTTTCCACTTGGTTTTCAAGAGTGCACACTTTGCTGGTTGACCTGCTATTTCACCAGTGGTCCTTCTCTGTCCTCTGCAGAATTCTTTTCTTACCAACTGCTAAACATTGGTGAGCCTTGAGCCTCAGCTCCGAGACCTTTTCTTCTACCTAGATTCTCTCCATAGGTGATCTCAAGAGGTCCCTCCCAACAAATAAAATTGTGAAAATTAAAATTGTCTTAAGCTACAATATTTTGAGCTGATTTGTTTCACAGCACTACCAAGCTGAAACACAGGATTAACTAAGGAATTGCATATATGTGTATTTGTGTATTTGTGTCATATACACAGACTTTGAAAATATGAAACTGTAGTATCCTTCACAGGTTCTCTTGAAAATTGCACTTTGTCATCTTCACTTTTTATAAATATGTTTTAGATCATTACATATCCCTTAACATCACCGAGTGTGACAGCAGATTATTTATTAAGATATGCCAACATTTATTTAAAGGATATTTTGTCATTAGATATTAAAGCTGTATCCATTTTTTCACTATTATAAGTGACCATTCGATGAGCAACCTTACAGCTAAGTCTTTGCACTCCTTGATAATGTAGTCATAATAAACATTAGGAAGCACAGTTGTTAAATTAGTTAAGTGCAATAAATACTTTTAAGTTCCTATGTGAATAAAGTCTATAACCATTTATGTAACTACCAACCATGTAAGAGAATGACATCACTTTTTTTTTTGAAGGTTTATTTTATTGTTTGATGGGAGAAAGAGAGAAAGAGCCCAGAGCAGTCTCCATGGTTGTACATCATTAGTTGTGACACAGTCACATTCCACACAGGTGGAGGGGCCGCTGGGGTGAGAACTAAACTGGGGCCTCCTGCGTGGAGTCAAGAAACTTCAGTGCCATCTGCCGCTTACCAGCTGTAC
The DNA here is from genome assembly GCA_004027555.1 of Craseonycteris thonglongyai. Lineage (NCBI taxonomy): Eukaryota > Metazoa > Chordata > Mammalia > Chiroptera > Craseonycteridae > Craseonycteris > Craseonycteris thonglongyai. The sequence goes on from PVKE010017306.1 coordinate 18,209, forward strand.
TGCAGTTCAGCATATGGGTTTGCATGCACCGAGGTCGGGAGTTGACCCCTGGACCTCACAGTGGCAAGGCAAGAGCTCAACTTATTGAGCTATGCAGCATCCCAAATATCATTACTGTTTAATACCTATGTTAATTTTTGGTATTGTCTTAATAGTATATAAAAAATATATATTTGGAAATTGAGCTCATAATGTTGAGAAAAATATCACTAGAAGGCAAAAAAAGAATATTTATGAGTGATAGAATATTCATTAAAAGATAAATTCTGTATCTAAGAAAGTAAAGGAAATGGTACCTGAAAATTAGTTCTATCTTAAATTTGAATGGGAAGAACTCTATTAGAGGAAAAATTCTGCTTTTTAATTTTATTCTAACATCCTTTGAATCTTGGATTCTCTTTTCATAGGAAAGAAATGTACTGAAAGGCATTTAAGACTCAGTTTAGCTGCTTTCCTGACATACATTAATTATTTCAGTTATACTGTTAAAGAGTGCCTTGCTTGCTGATTTATTTTTTTTAGATTAAAAAATAAGATTTCCAAGACATCTTGCATTTTTCAATACTGATATTTCAAATAGTTTTACTGAGGTATAATTTTATACATTAAACCACGTACAATAATATGTACAAGTATGTCTTTTTTATACAGTGTTTAAATCAGCAGTCAATACTTTCCAATATGTTTAAGTGGATAAACTGTACTTAATCAGTCCCACTAATTACTGTTAGCATGTGCATCAGCCAGATATTTCCATACTAGTAATGTGTAACAAACTACTCCTAAACACCTAAACTCTTCAGTGTCCATTTTTCCAGGCCCACTGATCTGCAGGTTGGATGAAGGTCAAATGACTTAGGCTAGATGTGATTGGGTTTTATACTAAGCTTCAGATTGAGTTCAGGACTGTTCTATCCCTCTATTCCTCATCTCTGGCACTTTATTTTTCTCTCTCATTAACAGGCTAATAGAGGCAGAACAGCTTATTTGTTCAGTAGTGAACTACATCATTTTATCCACCACTACCAGAAAAAGAATTTTAGAGATAATAATGTGATAGTCTTCCACTGTGGAAATATTTGCATAATTCTCCTTGAAAACTTCCCATGACTCTTTGCATATCTTTGACTATGTCCTTCTATGTCCCCTGGGCCCTTGTCAGGAGTCTGCACAAAGCAAGTCTGACTTTCTTGAAACTTGTTAACTTTATGTATTGCAGAATTTTGTTTCCTGTGAACCAAATACCATAACATGTTTCGTGGTCATAGCCAGTTGCTTCCCAAGTTGACAAAACATGAAACCTTTTTCCAAGAAGAAACATTTCAAACTTTTTTTTTTTAATATATTTTTATTTATTTATTTATTTTTGACAGAGAGAAAGAGAGAGAGAGAGAGAGAGAGAGAGAGAGAGAGAGAGAGAGAGAGAGAGAACCGAACTGGGGGAGCTCCCAGTTCAGCATATGGTTCCACACGGGCCAGAGCCGGGATTCGATCCTCAGTCCCCGGTGCTGCAAAGTGAGCGCTTAACCCACTGAGCCATCCCGGCTTCCCCTCAAACTTTTTTTGTTTAATTTATGTTTCTATTGTTTTTGTCAGAGAGAGAGAGAGAAAGAGAGAGATACAGAGACAGAGATAGAACTGAACTGGGAGAAATCCTCAGTTCAGCACATGGGTCTGCACGGGCCGGGGCCGGGATGCGATCCTTGGTCCCCGGCGCTGCAAAGTGAGCGCTTAACCCACTGAGCCATCCCGGCTTCCCCACAAACTTTATACTCTATAAGAAAATTTACTTTAGAGTATCAAGTCTGCAATTTTCAGATACCTGTCAGGAACATAAAACATAGAAGGAATTTTTTATGGGAGAATAATAAACAGTAATAAATAATGATGGAGTTTTAGTGGCTTATCAATACCTGACTGATCTCATTAAGTAATCTGTCTTCAGTCTTACTTAGTGCTATGAAATTCCCCAATAGTCATAAGCCTGGATGCAAATGTAATAGCCCTACTGCTCATTTGCTTTCCTCTAGACACATCATTAGGAAAAAGCTTATTTTTTTAAGAATCAAGAATATGTTTGAACTGTTATTTGGTTGTAGTTGTTTGGAAACATTGTCTACTAGTAAAATTTAAGTAGTTGCGTTCTTTATGAACACTGCTGTAACAAATGTAGACAATTTGGGGGTCATGTATAAATGTCTTTTGCTATTTCTTTTAAGGAAATACATAATACAAAAATAAGAATTTTGCAAATTTGCCCGATATATACATTTTTTACTCTCTGGTACTAACCTGTACATTTTCCTGTTGTTAAGAAATCTTCCCTGGTTTCCATGCCCAAAGTAGACCTGCTTACTCTTACAACTAGGCTGCCATTTGAAGGCAATCAAAACTGTTTTGGAATATAGTAACCTCAGAGTCTTGGAGGCCTTCGGAAGATAATAACCAGCACTGGTTTTCCAAGGGATAGCAAAACTCTTCTGCTCCAGTCATCTCCTTGTCCTACATGGAACTCAAGTTCTACACATTTGTTGGGATCTCTTTATAAAATGGGCCAGATTTCCCCCTAATAGTGACTTTTGGAATGTATTTTTAACTTTTTAGGGTCTATCATTCTCTATTGATGGTCATTTCCTTCTATGTTTTGCCTCTTCCTGAGGGAAAAAATCCTATATGCTAGTACATCAGAGCTCTTTGACAGGTGTGAGAGTGACTCACTTGTTCTAAATAATGCCAAATGGTTTTTATTCAGTGTTTTAGCATTGCAATAACATTGGTAAAATATCAAAGGCTTTTATTTCCTTCTCTCTGATATTGCTACATTTCCCAAAAGGTCTCTCTATAAAGTTGTGATTTTATGTGGCAATTGAGAGTATTCCCATTGGATTCTGATAGCCATGAACATTCATGTTTATCTATAATTGTAGTAATGTCTAAGCACTTAAGACTTACACATATATGTCTTCATTCATGAAATGTTCATTGAGTATTTAGTACGCTTCAGGCTCCAGTACTACAGATGATTAGTCAGAGTTAAAAAAAAAAATAGGGAAGCCAGGATGGCTCAGAGAGTTAAGCGCTCGCTTTGCAGCCCCAGAGACCGAGGATCGGGCCATGGCCCGTGAGGACCCATATGCTTGAACTGGAGTGTGCTTCTCATGTGGGAGCCCCCCAGATTGGTTCTCACCCCTCTGTTTGACCCCTAGCTTGAGAGGGCGTGTCTCCCATGTGGCAGGCCCCCGGCCCATTTCCTGCCCTTTGTGGATCCCACCCATTTGTGTGGAGTGAAATCATGTAGAAAACTGATGATACATAACTATGGAGACTGCTCTGGGCCCTCCCCCTTCTCTCTGTCTCTCTCTGTCTCTGCCTCTGTCAAAAACAATAAAATGAATCTTCAAAAAAATAAAATATTTCTTGAGTTTTAAGAGAACAATAAATAGAAAAAAGACAAAAAAAAGGAAGATAAGAATGGAATGAGATAAGCTAACACTTTGTGACTCTCACACATATATATGAGCTGCTAAGACACTCCTGGCTTCAAAACTGCCATGCACCTGTTGGTATCTGCTTCACGTCCAGTGTCTAGTATACTCTACTCTCCCACGTTAAATCTCTCCTCTATAGCCTATCACAACACATATCATTACTCAGTCTGGTAACCTCCATGACCACAGGTTAAGTCACAGCACAGACCAAGTGACTGAGATCTGAAGGAAGTGAAAAGTTCTCAAGCTCCTCAGCTAAATTGCTGTTGTTGTATGTCTGCTAATGCAATGCTCTTGAGTCTTAAACTGTGTTGAAGGCCTGGTAGGTATCAAGGGTATATCAAACAACTCAAGGGTATTATACTACTCAAACTTCACTGACTAAAAGTGGCATCACTTCACATCCTGGGACACATATCTTTCATGAGCACAAGCATTTCAACGGGGGGCCCAAAGACATACACTTGAAAGATGGAGTAATAGAGAAACAGTTAGGTAGGTATTCTTAAGTGCTATTTTTAAATTTATAGACTTTTAAAAATCTTTTCAGATTAAACAATACTTACAGATTTCTGCACATAGAATAATTAAATTTCAATTAAAATAGGAATATTAATGCAAGTTTCAACCTGATGTTTAGCTAGAAGAGAAATTACTTCACTCAAATACTCAGAGGTCAAATGGCTTCAAGTAATAGGTTACTTAGAAGAGCTTGCTTAGGGACTTGAGAAAGGTATTTAATATATTTGGACTTAGAAGTGCTTTCTCAAGAATAAAGTACTAATAATTCTCCCTTCCATCACAACGGGTTGCCTCTCACAAGTCAGTCCAAATGCCAATGCTTTTTGCTTTGACTTATCAAAAACATTAGAAATACAGAATTATTAATTTCTTACTGAAATAACTCCTAATCTTAAAAAAGTAAACTTAATTTATGGTATTGTTGATATATTTAAGACAAATTAATCAAAATACAGAACTAGGGATTTGAAGTAACAACTTTTTCTTCTTCATTTTGTAAAAGCATCTCTCGGCCTGAGGCTATGCCTGGGACTTCTACACAGACAGTGTAAAAGCTATAATATATTTCCCCCAAAGAATTTATAGCCCACGTATATGTCAAAAATTCTCAGGAAGAGCTTAAACTATTTTAGAAATGTTACTACAAATATTGGTGATGGCAATTGTTAAGATAAAACATTTCAATTTTTAAGATGAAACTCTGAAGATTGAGTTTTCTTTTCCCCCATCTGAATAGTCTGGTATCATACAGAGTTAAAAGAAAAACAAAAAACAAAAAAAACCCCACATAATTCAAAGAAGGTAACATCACAACTATGCACAATGAACACATGTACTTCATCAAGAAAGTAAATTATAATAGTTGAAAATGTCTTGAAATCCTGAAATCAATAAAGGGAAAAGAAATAAATGATGACTTGTGACTTGAATCTATGACTAACATTTCTACTTTTTGAATGAATGGCATTTTACCATTGAATGATAAAATGTACAAAAGCATCATAATTAAAATATACTTATTGGTTACCAATTTATTTATAATGCTATGGAAGTCACTGGGCAAGAAGAACTACTTAGGCAGAAATTTTACCTTCAGGAGTTTAAAATCAGAACTGCCAACATGAACTTGGATAAATCAGCATTAGTTATGTGACAATAACTAAAAAGAGGTAGATACTAAAATATAATCGTAAATTCATCTAAAGAGAAGTGGCATATTGTGGGGGTTATAAAAATTTGGATAGGGAAGCTGGGATGGCTCAGAGGGTTAAGCACTTGCAGTGCAGCCCTGGGGTCCAAGGATCGAGTCTGGGTCCTAGTCCCAGCACCCGCCCATGTGGACCCATATACTGAATTGGGGTGTGCTTCCCACCCCAGTTTGGTTCCAGCTGGGGCAAGCTTTCCATGTGGGAGGCCCCTGGTGTGGCTCCCACCTGGGGTGTAACTCTCATGTGGGAGGCCCCCTGCCTGAGTTCCGCCCTGCATGGCCACATGCCCACCTGTACGGAATAAAACTATGTCACAAACTGATGACATATAGCTATGGAGACTGCTCGGGGCCCTCCCCCTTCTCCTTGTCTCTCTCTCTCAAAACAATAAAAAAATAATAAATAAATAAATAAATAAATAAATAAATAAATAAATCTTTAAAAAATTTGGGTAAAGGTGAGAGAAAATATGGGGACAGGAAATACACCATTCTCTTCTGATCACTATACAAATACATTCTGGAAGATGTGGGATTCCAAAGAGATCAGATGGAGGCAAACTGGTAAGATGGAGAATTCTCTGTGATCACAGAGTTATGGGACTGCCTGGAACCAAGCTGGGAAGTGGGAGTGGGATAATAGAATTGAAGACAGCTGAAAACCTGTGACTGGGGTTATAAGAAAGCATGTGCAGCATAATAGGCAATAGAGCTGAAAGGGGGCCAGCAAACTTGAGCACTTAGAAGCAAAACTTAGTTTTCCAGGCCAAGGAGAAATCAATTTCACTCTTAGTTTTGAATCAAAAACTGAATTAGAAATAATAGAAATTTAAAAAAAAACATTAGAATTATCCATTGAGTCATTTTCATATAGACAGTGTCTATTTAAAAACCATAAAATTCAGTGTGGATAACATATAAATTAAAGGCAGAACAATGTTTAATATATGAGTTATGAGAAGTGATTCTAATAATAAAACATTGGGGAAGCCGGGATGGCTCAGCGGGTTAAATGTTCACTTTGCAGCCCTGGGGCCTGAGGATTGAATCCCAGTCCTGGCCCGTGTGGCCTCACATGTTGAACTTGGGTGTACTTCCCATGCGGGAGGCTCCCAGCCCAGTTCACGCCCTGCAGGCCCCCACTCACCTGTATGAAACAATTCCACTTGGAAACCTGATGATGCACAACCATGAAGACTGCTCTGGGCCCTCCTCTACTCTCTCTCTCTCTCTCTCTCTGTCTCTCTGTCTCTCTGTCTCTCTTTCTCTCTCTTTCTGTCAAAAACAATAAAATAAATCTTTCAAAAAATAATAATAAAAAAAGAGAAAAATATAAAAAATTTAAAAATGCTAATCTTGCACCCATTAATCAGGACTTCCTCTTAAAAGTGAAGAACTCCAATAAGATTTAATTAGGATAGAAAAACACAAATCATTTGTTTCCTTGGTTGGTGGGTTGCTTATTTATAGTTCTATTATATTCTTCTTCTAAATATTTACAATAGATACTAAAAAAACACAGAACCCAAATCACATAGACTATTATTCTTCATCAACTCAAACTGAGCCTGCCCCATTCTGGTTTGTCTCACTCTTGTCCACCTACTCAGCTTGCAGAGGACTTTTTGGTCAACTGACACTTGAGATTTGAAAAATAATTGGTCTTCTACTGTGTAAAGATTATAAAAGGGAAAAGAAGAAAGAAAAGAAGAAAAGATCAAGTCATGTTAGATATATAGAACAGCAAACAATTTTTCTTGGAAAATTATATAGCTGTAATTCTCTTTCTCTTGATAGTCTCCTCTCATGTATGAGTATACTCGTATACATATACAAACACACTAAAAAAATGAAATATCAAATCAGGTTAATTTTCCTGAGTTGTAGACCACCCATTATAAAGGGACACAACTGTTCCCCCTTTAATCTCAAGACAAGAGACCCAAAGTGGCAATTAGTTTGAGTCTTAAGACAGCATAATAATGAAATAGAAAAAAAGGGGGATGAAGCGGGAGGGAAAAAACAGAAAGCGAGAGAAAGAGACAAAGAGAGAGACAGAGAGAGCGAGAGAGATAGGGGAAGAATTCTGACTACTTAAACTTATTTGTATTCAAATTATGTGCATTACAAAGTTGTTTACTTAGGAATCATTACATATTTACTTCTCTGAGTTTATGAGTAAAAATGTGAATTATAATTGAGAAATAGTCACTGCTCAAATTAAAGATATTTTAATATTTTTTAAGAAAATCTGATAGATTGAACACAGTGTCAGGTTTGAAAGAGACTACAGTAGCTTTGTTTGTTTGTTTGTTGAATAAACAATACAGTTCAAAGGGAGGGTGGATCATATGACCAAGGCAGTGAAACAAATGAGCCATGTTTTGATGAGGACTAGTAGTATTATGATTGCCATGACGCTGAATTCAGAAAATATTTCCATTGCATTTTCCTACTCCTTTTGCTTTTAGTCATTGATGGATATATAATAATTATATTTTATAAGAATGCCAGTGGTGACGGAAGTACTTCTCCTAATGCAGAGGCTGTAAAGCTATCAGAGGAGCTTTAAGCAAATGTTATCTGTTTTACAGAAGAAATCAATTACCCGCAGATTGCTTAAACCAGTGACAGGCATGGTAAGGAAGAAAACGTGTTAAGTAGAAAAGTTACAGCCATCAACATGTAAGGAATTACATGATATATGAAAGCAATCACTTGTTCAATTTACCTTCAAAACTAAAACAAGTTCTTCTGCATTGGAAATAAACATAAACCTCGATGAAAAGGGAACAATTTCCAACTCAATGAAAAAAGTACTATATAAATTTTAGCCAGCAATAGTTCTATTAGGAGCACACAACTAGGTTTTCAGAGATAAAGTATGTGAACTATTTAACATACTTATTTCAAAGTAGGCATCAGTTTGTCTTCATCCTCTCGTAATTCAGCATTATGTAATTTTCCAGATATGCCTGGAATAAAAGGAGTCTGCTAGAAAATACTCCTCACTTTACAGCATTTCTTACATTTATATCAAACTGTAAAGGGTTTAACTCAATTAAAAATACCTTCAGTATAATTACATTTATTCATTATTCTCTGTTGATAACACACATTTTATTATCTTTATTAGCAAAAAAGAACGAGAAGTGGGCCTTTCTTCTGCTTAAAGAAGAAAAATAAATGTTTCAAAGAAGCTCTGACAGTTTTTACAGAGGACTCATGGTTCAAAATGCTAATCAAACCTATTAATTACTCAGGTGAAGTTGGTATCTTGCTCATAAAACAAGTTCACCACTTTTAATTCTTTAGTCTCTCAGTCCTTTAGGAATTTTTGCATTGTATCATTTAATTTTTAAAGCAAATTAATTCAAATCACATGTAATATAAAAAGTGATTCCTTAATATTGCAAAACAGAAATCATTTTACCAGATGTGCCATTAGAGACATCATAATATAACCATCACGTTTCTGCAAGTGTCATTGTGTGCAATAACAGCCATGATGAGAGATACCTGCCTAATGAAGATTTTTTAAAACTTTTTTTTCTGAAATGGGAAGTGTTTAGAAGAATTTGCTCACATGATCTTTTAATAGAATCAGGAGTAATATACCAGCTGGTGCATATCATTCTTCTACAATATTCTGAGGGAGAGTTCTATATTGATTTAATTTTCTTGGGGATAAAATATGTATATTCAGATTTCATGCAAGTCAATTGTCCTTAATGGACAAATGTTGATGATAAATTCCAAGAACTACACTTTTGAAACATTTGTAAGTTATGATTTCTAAGAAGAGACATACTGGTAGTTTTTTGTTTTTTTCTAAATCTACTCTAACACAGAAAACAATATTGTTAAAATTCCCAAAAGAAAGACTACACTGCTAATGCTTTTTTCTTTGCAAAATGATCAGGTTGATAAAAATGGCGATGTCCTACTGATTATTCACCACAGATCTTCCAGCAGGATAATGCATTCTTAAAATATGAACTTGAAGCTAAAATATTAAATATGCATTTCCTCCTCCTATAGGACATGTTGAAATGCCACATGCTGTTGGTGAGAATGACCCATAAGTGTTGGATTTTTCTCCCCCTTGCTTTTCTTTTCCAGAAACAGTTAGTGTGGCGTGCAGTGAACCAAATCAACAATGTGATTCAAGCTGTCTCCGTAGCTTCTTGGCAAAAGAAAGGATAAACTATAAAAACTCCCCTCCTACAGCTTTCAGCTCCTGCTTCCCACACTTTAACGTCTTCTGTCACCTCTGGCGCTGTTACTGACCCATGCTAAGCTAAACTAAAGGATGATAAGTTTGCTGCCTTTGCCCTTGTCCTGAGGGGCTGCACATTATCCTATCAAGTATCAGTAGCCATTTCTGTGGGATATTTGTCACCCCACGAAGGCCTTTGGAACAAATGAAATGGGCAGCGAATTACAAAAATGTCATTCTCTAAAGGAAATGGATGAAGGCTTTTGTTCTCTAGTAATAAATAGATGCCATAGGCTTATAACACTATTTTTACATTAAATTTGACAGGGTTACTATTTCTAGTTCATTAAGGGAACAGCTTGAAAACTATTTCTTTCTGTACTATTAAAAATAATGTTTTCCTCTTTCCTTCCCAGTGATAAACAATACTTGACAATGGATCCTGAAAATCACAGATCATGATTTATTTTATGTTACTTTTGCTAATGATTATTTTAAGAATGTACCAAACCATTTTAGGGAGGGATACTGAGATTACAAATGGATTATATAAGAGGTAGCTATGAATGGATTTGAACAGTCTGATTTATACTTGTTCCTCCTTTCTTTATAAATCACAAATGCATTACTTCCTTTTCTCACTTTTCTCACACATTATAGTTTTACAGGGCATCATGATAAATATTCCATGGACAAAGGTCAAGCAAAGGATTATAACTCAGTTCCTTAAATGAAAGCTTCAAAGTAAATCCTCTGTGTTTAACAGCGGTATACAAGGGTCAAGATGACAATGTTCCAGACTAGCACATCAAATGTGTGTTAATACCTTTGAGCCTCAGTGCATTTGTTAAATGGGTATACTTGGACTGACATACTTAGATGTTTTTGAAGTGGAGCTTGAGCAGGAGACATAATACATGTTAATAAACAGCACCACATCTTTTTAGATAGACCTGAATAGTGTGGTTTATCAGGTTGAGCTGAGCATTTCCATGACAATTAACTATTTCTAATACAAGAAGTATAATTCTTCTATGGATTCACCTTCCCATAGATTTTAGAATTGAGCTACCCTTCACTTAATAAACTTATTTTGTAAAAGTTTATAAGATCAGATCGTGAAAATAATTTCTGGGAATTTTTATTTGAAGACTATTAGTAGTTGTGATATGCTCTGTGAAAATAAATTAACCATGAAGAAGATTATCTGTGTTTATCTTCAGATTTCTTTTATTCCATTTCAAATCATAACTCTTGGGTTGATTTAATTGGGTTGCATACCTTAAGTTTAGTCAATATATGTCAATATTTTGACAGAATTAATTTATAAGAATGACACAAACTGGGTAAACCAATTCTAATTTTCAGTTAGATCAAAAGTCACCGTTTCTTAGAGGCAAATGGCCAAGAAAATTCAGCGTCTTCAGTGGACATCTGCCTTATTTGTATTTTAAAATTATTTTTGCATCTCAGCATGAGAATATATGCCTGGCTTTGTGAATTCCCTGATTGTAGAGCTTTGTTAAGGCACCACGGGAGCCAAAGGTTCATCAAAGAATACCAAAATATCTAAATATATCAGACCATGTCTATCCATTCAACATGTGTGCTGATGCTCAAAAGCATTAATGCACATTTTCATCTCCGGATAGTTCACTGTCATCTTGAGCCACCTAATACCCATCCTCTTTTGTCATTTTTTTCTGACAAGTTAGTCCCCATTGTTTGTAACTAAGAACTTTTTATCTGTAAACATTTAAGTTCCTTGAGTAAATCTAGCTAGTGCTTTTTCCACATAAAAAGGGGGAAGGGTTTGAAAAACTCACAAGAATAAAAACCTTAAGAAGTATTTTTTTTCTTTGTAAATAAAAAATTACGACTAATATTTCTCATCTTAGTAGAAATGTGATAGATAAAAAGATTTTCCTTGATAGAAAACTTGTTTAAAAGATTACAGAAGGTTACTGAAAGATTTGAGTACTGTGTTTTTAGGTTGATCTTTAAATACAGAACATATTCTATTTTATTTGATTATATTTTGTTCCGTACCATCAAAGAAATTAAAGTACATACTACATGCAATCTTTTTATCATTTAATACTTATTAAGATTTGCCTTCTATCTTTATCTGAATTTTCAAGTAAAGACATTTCTCAAAGGCCACCAGTTTTCTCTTAATTACCAAAAGTAAAGACCACTTTAAAATAGATTTTTTAATTTCTTTGATTTGTACTCTTTCATTTTCAGTACATCTAAAATTGCGCTATTTCATCAAATATCTCCTTCCTGATTTTTCCTCATTGTTATACTCTAGGAAACATTAACAGGAAGCCTGGAACACATCAGTGGTATTGTGAGATAGGTCCTGGGAAAGAATGCTACACTTCATCCTAAAAGAAAAAAGAAAAAAGAGAGACAAATAAGTTCCCCCACCTACTGGCAAAACTGAAGATTGTTTAGCCACATTTTAGCCAAAAGATTCAAAGTAAGAAAGCCAAATATTTAAAGCTAAAGGTACCAGCACCAACTTTGTAGCCTATGAGCACTACAAGGACTGGAGAAGGGCAAACGCGTGTGTAGCTGCTTCAAAGCCAGCTAGCCTAATGGAGAGGCGTTCTATATGCCCAGCCACCTTAATCTAGGTGAGGGACAAGGGGCACTTAGCATACAGAATTTGACAGGGGTAGGGGTCCGTGGGCAGGGCAGTGTATTTCAACCGTTCTTTGATAATTTACTGAACTAATATTTTTGTGAATTACATTAACCTATTCTGGTATAAGAGAACTTGTCTCTATATGCCCAGGTTTTGGAGGAGAGAGGGCAAAAAAATGTTACAATATGGCAATCTGGAAATATTTTATAAATCATTTAGTAAATTTACAAAAAAAAAAAAAGCCATATCATTTATATTAGAGACATTTGTGGTGCTTGAACAATAAGTTTGACTAAATCTAGCTAGTGAATCTTTAAGAAAGGAGGAAGTATTTCAAAAGCAAAGAAAAAAACAGCAATAGAGTTTGAAAAACTAAAATTTCTAGAATAATCAAATCAAATCTAAGAAAGAAAATACATTTTCTTTCTTTTTGTTTTCTTTCTTAACAAATGAGAAGCATGGTAGGTAAAAGAAGACTTTCTTTAATACATCAAAGGTATTAATGCACAGAAATGTTTTCCCCTGCTCTTAATGTGGCTATTTGAGCAGCTGATTTCATTTAATAGAAAAGCATTAAAAGATTGTGGTAGGTTATT